>CAUYTI010014792.1:0-33975 GCA_963575145.1 Galago senegalensis | reverse complement strand
AGACTTAATAGGCTGACATTAGAAAAAGATAAGTACAGATTGTCAAATGCAAAGTGATGAGAGTTATATAAAGAATACAATATGTTGGGGTACAGGTGAATCTTTCTAAGAGTAGGATGTGAACGTTTTAAAGCAATAACTGAGAAAATGACATGAAGGCTGTGTTGACCAGTTTGATGGAAGTATTTCAGAATGCATGTGAAAACCCCACCCTGTACCCCAGAAGAGTATCAATGTACATAGTTAACATTCAATAAAAAAAAAGAAAAAAAAAAAAAAGAATACAATATGTTCATGGATGCAGTGATTTCCCATAACTTTGAGGATGAGAAAAAGAGTATTGTGGGAAATTGTTACAGTCTAGATTAGATAGTAGGGTCATTTTTTATTTATATTTTATATTTTACATCTCTAAACTTTAACAGAAACATAGTAGGAAAAGCTGAATAATCAAGACAATAGGAACAAAGCCCTTATTATAATGTTTTGGTCAGTAACTAGGAAATGAAAATATAAGTGGATTTAGATGGACTAAAACCTACACATGATGTACTGAACATTTTCTTATATCGGTCTGAAGGGTGACATGTCCCCATAAAGAAAAAGGCCAATTCATTCAACATGGTTACATGCTTGCTTGTAATAAATGAATTAGACATTAAACACATGTTAAATCTGCCCAAGGAAAGAGAAGTAAACTAGCCTCTTTCAAAAAAAAAAAAAAAAAAAAGGAAAAGAAAAAGAGAAAAGAAAAGAAAAGAAAGAAATGATAGAATGATATAATTCTTTTCAATTTAGTTGGTTTGATTTAACCATGCCTGCATTTGGGCTAAGTAAAATCTTTTAAATCAACTCATGACATTCCTAGGTGTGGTTGTCCATAGAAATTCCGTAGATAATTCTCTGAAAATGAAATATATGCCAAGGAAATTTCATCAACTTAGCACTGTGTCTCCAGAATTCTGCCTGGATTTTCCCTTCTCATTCTAAGAGTAATTTCATCTCTGAGTATAAATCATAGCATGCAATTATAGACAAATATTGTGAAGAGAAAAAATAGTATATATTTCAATACTCAGAATATATGCATGTATATTCCAATACCCCAATATTGGAATATACACACACATACACAGACTCAGAATATATTGGAATATATACATACATATATATATATATTCTGAATCTGTGTGTGTATTGGAATATATACACACATACACAGACTTACATTGGAGAAAGGAAACCTTCTTCAATACATGGTGCTGAGGAGACTGGGATAACCATATACAGAAGAATGAAACTGGTTCTCTATTTCTCACCACATACAAAAATCAGTTCAAGATGGATTAAAGACTTAAACATAAGATCTGAAACAATAAAACTACTAGAGGCTAACATAGGAGAAACAATTCACAGTATTAGTCTAAGAAAAGAGTGAGATGTCAAAAGTGCAGATGATAACTCAGACTATATTAGCCTAAATTCTGCACAGCATAGAAAACAATCAATAGATTGAATAGGAAAACTGAAGAACGGGGAAAAAATGTTTACAAACTATTCCTTTAACAAGTGACAAATATCCAAAATATACAAGCAACTCATAACAACTCAACAGCAAAGAAACAAACAATCCCTCATGATCTATGTACAAGTGACTTAATAAAAAAAAGTGAACAAATGAAATGAATAAGCATTTCTCAAAGAAAGACATGGGAATGGCCAAACCCATGGAGATAGAGATTAAAATGATAGATGCTGGGGGTGGGTGGGGAGTGGAACAAAGGGAGTTTGTTTGATTAATAGTTAGAAACTTTCAGTTAAACAGACATATAAAAAAATAGTCAACAAAACTAATCACCAGGAAATGCAAATCAAAACCACAATAAAATATCATCTTACCTCAGTTCATACGATTATTAAAAGGACAAAAATAACAGACTCTGGCAGTGATGTGGATAACAGAAACTTTTATACTTGGTGCTGGGAATGTAAATTAGTATATCCCCTATGGAGAAGAGCATGAATATTTCTCAAGAAACTAAAAACAGAACTACCATATAATCAGCAATCACACTAGTGGGTGTTTATCTACAGGAAAAAAAAGTATATAAAAAAGATATTTATACCCTCATGTTTATAGCATCACTATTTACAGGAGAAAAGATATGAAATTAAGCTAACTACTCATCCAGTGGACAAACTGATAAAGAAAATACAGCATAAATACCCTCTTAAATAGCATTCAGCCAAGGAAAAAGAAGGAAATAATATCGTTTGCAACAGCATGGGTGGAATTAGAGGTCATTACATTAAGTGAAATCAACCAGGTTCAGAAAAATGAAATTCTTACTCATATGTTGGAGCTAAAAAAGTGGAGAGGCCCATGTTGGGGCTCATTCTGCACTCCTCACCTTGACCTTCTGGGCCAGTAATCTCTGTGAGGAACTCGATCATTACCAAATCCTTTCATATCCTAGTGAGAATGAACCTCCAACTAAAGATAACTGGTACGTGTAAAAGAAGAAAAGAAATCAGATCTCATGGAGGTAGAGACTAAAATGACTGATAGCACAGACTAGGAAGGTTGGGTGGGCAGGAGGAGAAATGTAGACAGCTTGGATAATGGGTCCAAACTTACTGTTAAATAGGAGGAACGGGTTCTAACATTTGAGAGCAGAGAAGGATGAAAATGTTAATACCAACACATTGTATATTTCAAAATAGCTAAAAGAGAAGACTTACAATACTCCAAACACTTAGAAGTGGTAAACACTCAATTTGATGAATACGTAAATACCCTGACGTCATTCTTACGCAGTCTACATATACAGCAAAGT
This sequence comes from Galago senegalensis, assembly GCA_963575145.1. Taxonomy (NCBI): domain Eukaryota; kingdom Metazoa; phylum Chordata; class Mammalia; order Primates; family Galagidae; genus Galago; species Galago senegalensis. The sequence continues at coordinate 31,138 of CAUYTI010014792.1, read as the reverse complement.
TTCACATGCAGCCCATAAGTGGTACAAATATTATGTGTCAACAAAAAGTCCTACAACTCTTTCTCCAAATACTATTAGAGATGTTAGAGATGAAATGACACAGAAAGACAATGCCCGTAAATGAATCTATCCCAGTCCCTGTTTTGTATTTTCTTTGTAAAACTAAAATAAATATAAATATTGATATTAAGATCATTGTTGGAAAAAGGTAGAGAATGAACATAGTCAATACTAATGAAAATCTATCTGACACGCTGCCTGTCAAGGTCAAAATAAAACTTGTTATGGCTGAATGCTTGGAACAAGGGCATAAGGGTTTGTTTACCTGTTTTATGTGCCCGCCCCCCCAAGGTTGGTATTGAAATCTGAGTTATTTCCAAGTCACTCAGGTTTTTACATAGCTACATAGATACTTTTAATTCATAAATACAAGAAGTTGATAAACATTCATCATTGGGAATCTATATATTATATATGTTACAACATACTAACGTCATGTACTATGCTATATATGGTACATATAACTTAGGTATGTAATAAAAAATAATGAGGAACACAAAGTATCAAATTACAATATTTGTTGTAAATTGCTTCTTTCAAAGAAAGAGGGAAAACCCTTTAATAGGTGTGATTATAAAATACATTTTTATCTAGTCTAGAATCTCCAATATGCTTTTCAATTTACATGCAACACTGGGAATCCTGCTTCTTGTACACAAATCATGTTGGCTCTGTAATGTGACAACGTTTTTAGACTTAACTACCGTTCCAAGAATTCTCTTCTCTGTATGTTTTTGATTAGAGTTGGCCACAACAGAGATTCTCCTGGAAGGTTTGGAAGGTGAAAGCAACGAAGTGGGCAGCCACTGGTAGCGTACACATGTTGCCACATACGTGCTGGGTCCTCCCAGGGTTGTGTTGGAGGAGCTGGGCCTGTGAATGCTCCACCTTCCAGCCGACCCTCCCGCAGCACTGGAGACTCTCAGTCCAGGCGTTTAGCTCCAGCCACTTGGCTTCTGCGGATACCCACAACATCAAAGACAAAGGCAATACGAACTGACACAAATTTTACTTTTTCCTAATGGATTCCAGGTTATTCTCGATCTTTCTCATTTTATATCTATCTCTCCTTCCAAATAAACTGTCCTGGGACTTCAAACTCTATCCTATATGAAAACAACAGGCTTTTAGCCTGCTCTGGTAGCTCCCATAAGAATATGAAGCGGAGGCAGAGGACCCATTTTTGAAACTCACACCCAGGGAGGGAGGAGTCAGATGTTCTCTTTCCTAAATTCTTGCATTCTCAAAGTCACCTCATTTCATGTCATAACTTTAAACATAATCTGTAAATTGTATTTCTGTAATACACACATAGGACTCTTTCTTTAAATATCGATTCAGCCAAGGAAGTGCTTTTTGCCATCTTTTTCAAACGATAGCAAAGAGAAACCTCAAACCTAATGTGCTTCCCATGTCTCATCTTCCTTTGAACTTGGTAATCACTCTGTGCAAATGGTCTCTATTGATTCTAGCAACATTCAACTTTCTCACTTTTTTTGTCTGGAAAAGTGAACAGCTCATTATTATTATTTTTTACTACAAAACAGTGTTGACAATTAAGACTCTTTTCTATTTCTTCAAATTCCGCTATGAAAACACAAGTCTCTTACTTGCAATATGTTATTTTTAGCTTCATGTGAGTGAAACAGAGGTGGGCATCTATGACAGTGCATCTCCACCTGGTTTCCTAAGTTACTCTGTTCCATCCACACCTCTTCTTTTCTCCCTTTCTAAGTATTGTCACTGATATAATCAGTGAGGCCTGCAAAATTTTGTTTTAAAAAGCTCCTAATAGTAACTCTGGTGATGGGAGTCATTCCTAAAAGCTCAGACTAGAGGTTTCTATTGGAGTCCTTCCTCTTTTCCTTTAAGCCCTTTTAAGATCTATTATTATTTCATTATGCTTCAGTCAACTCAAACTTATCTGTGTTCACTTCCTCTACCTACACTTCAAACTAATGTTCCCCATTTCCTATAATTCTATTTATTCTCTTGCTTAAATATAACTTTTTGACTCAACCCAGGCTCCTTTTGTTCTCATATGCAAAACAATAGCCAATCCTTCAGCTAATATTGCTTTGAAATGTATTCAGAATCCTACCACATGTTGCCATCTTTATCTCCATCTCCCCATCTGTAAGGTGAAAGCCAACCTCTCTGTTCTGCTTAATTATTAAAATGCCCTTCCAACTTGTTTCCCTAATTTTCATCATGTCTTCCTAGAACCTTGCCTCCATAAAGTAAATAAACTATTGCAAAATATATCTCGCAACCTACATAAAACAGCCGGGACCTCTTCCCAGTTTACTCCGTGACCACTTTATTCTGCTTTATTTTTCCCCATAGCACTTATCACTTTCTTTTTGTTGTTGTTGTTGTTTTCTAACTGCTTTATTTAACATTCATGCATTGCTCCCAATGTGTTAAGTTCTATGCTAAGTGCTTTAAAACACTAATTCATTCATTCCTCATAGATGTTGGGAGATAAGTACCATCACCCCATTTTACAGATCTGTAAACTGAGGCATGAAGCCATTAAGTAATTTGTCCCAGGCCACACTGCCAGTAAGTGATCAGGCCAGTGAGTTGAACAGAGGCCCAGACCAGAGCAAGCAAGTAGCCACTGTTCTGCACAACCTTATCACATAAGTGTAATTATTAGTAACATTGTTCCTTTAATTTTTTTTACATATACATGTGTTTATTTGGTTTCCACTTTTTGCCTTCACAAAATTAAAAAGGCTTAAGATTTAATAATAGTAACAATATTTAAGAAAAGGATTAGAAACAAAAACCTCCATCCTTATCACTTTCTAACATCACTTTCTCAGCATTTGTCTATTGGTTATGTTACCCATTTGGGGGCTTCCAGCTCCCCCAAAACCATAAGCCATAAAAGGTAAATAATCTTTTTCTGTGTGTTTACTGCTGTGTCTCCAGAATGTAAAGCAGCAGCTAATGTATTATAGGGTGCTCGATAAACATTTGTTGAACAAGTGAACAGATGCCTCCACTAAAGCCTCTCCTAGTGGCTCCTCATCTCAAGAATAAAGTGCAGGGCAGTTTTCTTCTTCGTAATGCCCCTGACAACTGTCCAGCCCCATCCCTACCTCATTCACTCTTCTATAGCCATATTGGTCTCACCCCATTTCTTTTGCTAAAGAAGCTACTGATCCCTAAAGGTCTTAGCAGTGGCTATTCCTTCTGTGTAGAACAGTGGTTCTCAGTCTTCCTAATACCACGCCCCTTAAATACAGTTCCTGTGGGTCATGACCCACAGGTTGAGAACTGCTGTTCTAGAATGTTCTTCCTCTAGGTATCCATGTACCATCATCACTTCTTAGGTTTTAATATTTCCCATTTGACAGAACATAGTAATTTAATACATTCTGTGATTTTTTTAAGAAGTCATCAGGGTAAATGCAGTCTTATTTTAAACATGTATTTTAATAGGAAGCATATGTGATAGCGTATATTATTTTCAACCTATAAAGCCATATGGAACTCCTCAAATAGGCTTAGAATGACTCTCTAGCAATATTTTCTGTAAAAGTGAAGAAAATATATCAAATCAATTTTTACCTTTGTAAAATGCCAAAGGAAGAGCTGAGCCATTTGATAATTGCCAGAGCCTTTATCTGAAAGCTCACCAGGACCGTGAGTCATTGTTTAGGTGACAAGATGTCAGGATATGACAAGACATTCCTGTTATATAACATGACAAGAAGTTTAACCCAGTTCTAATACTGAAAAATACAAGTCAAAGTAAAACTAAAAATGAAGTAGGGCTTCCTTCGTTTCTTTGATGAAAAGATATCAAAGGACTTTAAAAAGAACTTCTATTTTCAAAACGCACAAACTCAGAACCTGAGCCAAAAAGTAGGCGCCTATATGAAAAGAGATTCAAGTGTTCCTTCAGTAGTATATACAGCACTCTCCAGAAAAACCTGGCAAAAGAACACAGCTCTGTCAGAGGGACATATTAACCATGAGAAAACAGTTTTTATCAAAAACAGAAGTGTTTGGTGAATAAGAATTGAAATTTAGTAATATTGCATCTTTACATGTTACTGAATGCGTTTGGATTTATTTAAATCAATATTACAATGAAAGAGGAGAGTTGCGTTGAAGAAAATAGGAACATTTTTACATACATTTAAATATACACATTTAAAATTACCACAATTAGACTATGGATTTCATAATGAAATGACTTCAGTGAAAAAGAGTATGATTATTAGTGACATCAAGTACATAATGTGTAAGAAATGGTAAACAACTTTAATAAATTAAATCATAATGAGACAATAGTAATTTCCAATGTCAATGTTGGCTCCATGAATTAATAGGAATATACAAAGCTTTGTAAGTTATTTGGCAGTAATTATTAGTCGAAAGGTATGTTCTCACTATAAAATAGCAGCTTTCATTGTAATTATCACCTAATGAAGTAATGGAACTTCACCAGGAGTTTATGATTAAATTTAAAATTCAATTATGAAATGTTTGTGAATAAATTATTTCATCTTTATAACTGGCAGCAGTGACTCACTTGATGAAACAGCTTAGATAACCAATAGTGGATGTACCAAAATTTGAAGGACAGTACCATTGTACAGTCATATGAATACATATATACAGCTAATTAGTTTAGGTAGAACTAACAAGAGTTAAAATTTTCAAAGCAGTATGCAATGAGCTATAATGGTCTGCTGATGTCTGCCTCAAACGTCTTTCATTCAATGTTGCTTTAGAATTATTATCTGACATGGATGCATACCCCTAGACTTCTGGGGTGTCTTCCAATTAGACAGACTTAAAGTTACTTTCTCATTTGGACACTGCCCGTACTTCATACCACTCACATCCAAAGAGTCATGAGGTGGTCTAGTGAAGAATGGATGTTCCTTTGGCTTTTAGCCATTTTCACAATTCTGCTCTGAAGTCCTCCGCTGTTAATGTGTATGTCTGTGCACTTAACCTGGAAGCTGTAGAAGAAAAAAAAGTTGAGTTTCTTGTGAACTTAAATGCTCATTTGAGAAAACAATATTTATGGATAATTGTCTCAAATTTACTTAATTGATCATTACTCTAATTCAGGCGTCCTCAAACTACTGCTTGCAGGCCACACGTGGCCCACCGAGAACATTTATCCAGCCCACCAGGCGTTTTTGCCGCTGCTGCCTGTCCTGCTTAGCAACCGACTCATCCCAGGGCCTGCAGTCCTGCCCTCCAACAGTCTGAGGGACAGTGAACTGGCCCCCTGTTTAAAAAGTTTGAGGACCCCTGCGAATTATTAGAGAACATTAATGAATCAATATAATAACAATATAGATTGCCCTACAATAATTGAAGGCATTATTGTAGAAATGTAGTATGATATAATGGCTAAGAGTTTATATTTTTAAATTTTAAAGCACTGATTAGATCTGAGCTTTAGTTCCAACTTGTTTACTTAACAGATGAGTGGCCTTGGGCAAATTTGTCTTTTTATGTTTCCTTATCTTTATAAGAATATAATAGAACCTCACATGAAGTTACTTGGCACATTTCATAGATCTGAATAAAGATTTATTATATATTAAGAAATATCATTCTTATTAATGGTTTTTCATCTTGACTAATACAAAGAAAGAGTACCTTAGGTTTTAAGTGAGGAATGGTTATAACAAAACTGAAATCTGTTTTACACAATAGGGTCTTATGATTTTGTGTGTTAACTGATTTTGTTTGCATCTTTATTTTATAGCTAAAATTTTAGAACGCTACCCATATTCACCTCTAGGATATATATACATATATATTAACATTATAACTTCACTTTGGTCTTTTAGAAAACTATTTCCTCTTTTGCTCATATTTACATTTACATTTAATTAAAGCTACCTTATTACTATTCCATAAAGCAACAGTGTCAGTGACAGATCAAACAGATAATCAGGAGCCACGCTATACAATCTGGTAAGACCCACCAAAAAAATAAGCCCTAGCAGGATTTCTATGCATTTGTTAAATATAAGCCCTACCCCGATAATAAGACCTATACAAGGAGCCATGCCATGCATTTTAGCACGGAGCAGTAAGGAAGACTGGAATACCTTTTATTTGTCACAGCTCCTTTCTCCCAGCCATTCGCACGTGCATGGGTGTGCATGTGGTAACTGTGGTCAAAGGCATCCTATTGCACAGGTGCAAATGGTTAGGGGAAAGGAATTAATGCATCACTAGCACCAACCCCACCAACAAGGTTGGCTCCCCCTGTCAGGTTCCAGAAGATGACTTAACTGTATTTGAATAAATGTAGATTGTTGTATTATACTTAATAAAAATAAGATATTCCCTGAAAATAAGTCCTAGTGTGTCTTCTTGAGAAAAACTAAATAATAAGACAGTGTCTTATTTTGGGGGAAACACAATAATATGATATTGGGGGCTTAAAACTCATGAAGGGGCATGATAGTGGTGGTAAGGTGGGCTTTCACTGATGGTCAAGAGATTTGACCGTGAAGTTTTCTAAATGAATCAAAGGTATATATTTATTCAGAGTTAGTTTGTAAGTTTTTGTGGTTGTCAAGATTCATCAAGGAGGTCCACCAACTTCTCAGAATGCAGTGACAAAGCAGGGAGTTGTTAAGAGCCTAGAGACCCACTCCAGTTCTCTCCTCTGCATGAGCTTCTGGGTGCAACTGCCTTTCCAAGACAGTGGCTTCCATTTCACTTCTTTGTGTCAAATCCCACCTGGTATTAGTAAACTCTAACCAGGAACCAGATACAAGGAGCAAGATGATGGGAAGCACAGTCTTCAGTTTTAGAGACAATGGTAGTGACTAGCTGACAACAAGAAGAAACATATGACTCGAGTATTATTCATTGATTAATTAAAAAAATCTAGAGCATCAAGTACAATTTTGGCATCTGTTTCACCTTGTTTCTGATATACGAAGCTTTAAGGAAGGTGATAACTGGGCTAAATGTCCAAAGCTTGGTGAGTGCTATGAAGGAGAAAGGCAGAAGGTTGGAAAGAAGGATACAGGTGTAAAATTCTCAGGAGTGAAACAGGGGGGTTGAGCGGATACATTTATGTTAGTTTTCCCTGAGCACATGATGTTTAAACTGAGAACTGAAAGATAAGAAATCAAAACAATGTAAAAGACAATGTGTATCTTTTATTTCCCTTGTTCTTAAAAAAATACTGTTAGGTAGTTAGGAGTATATCCACTTACCACTTAGAAAAAACTTTTCTTAAAGTAACACAACTTCTAACAGGCAGAACAAGAGTGTGAGTGAAAATTTCAGTGATTCAGCGATCTGTACTTTCCACTACTCACCCCGACTCTCACGGCACCTAAGGTTACGCTAGAAAATGCAATGCTCTGTAAACAATAGGAAGATAACAAGCTAAATGTTTTGTAAGAATTACTGGTATAAATTACAAAATCTCACAAAAATAATGAAACAAATTTTATATATTAATTTTATTGTAAATGTAGATAGAGACTATACCAGAATGTAATTTAATTCAACTCTTTCTTTTATGTGTAAAAATAGAAAGGAAAAATATAAAAAGAAAGAGAGAGAGAGAAGTGAGGGAGGGAGGAAGAAAGGGAAATAATTTTTTTTGTTGTTTTCTCTATTTATTCGTTCAGCAAAGATTACTGATGACCATCATAAACTTGTCCCTGTGGTAAGAGTGGGTGATAGAAAGCAAAATGTTCATGTCACTGGCCCTCAAGGCCTAAGTGGACAGCCAGACAGGTAGGTAAAGATGACAGGCATTCACCAATGCCGTGTGATCACAGTGTCTTCAAAGCCCCAAGCACCCTTGATTTTCAGACATACGCTCTTCTATCCCTGTGTTGGCTACTCTGCATTTTCACGCTTTCTCTTAGCTTCCCAATACTTCTCCATGCTACAACCAACCCACTCAAGATCCTTATTATTATGAACCTATCTATTTAACTGCTCCGGTTTAAATACTAGAAGAACATGTGATAAAATCCATTAAAATGATATGGACGATGAAGAGTGTGTCTTAGAGCACTAGATTTCCCACATGTGTTTATGCCTTAAAGGAATCATTTGGTATAACTCAGTGGTGATGTAATTTATCCAAAGTTTTGTCTGGACTCTAGGCATTTCTACACTTTGATACTTACAGTACAGAAGCCGACTTGCCATCTATTTTAATCTTCATCACAAAATTACTGACCCAAATCATACAGACAAAATGAATCCCACACCTGAAAGGTTAACTCTGCAATACACTGAGTCTCCAGAATCTTCATTTGTGGAAGTACATGGCATTGAGAACTCTAAACATGGATTAAATAAAATACAAATTCCTTGTGTAAAGTAATAATAGTGAGAATACTCGGTAACAGAAAAGCACTTGTGAAAGGTAAGATAAAATAGCTAAATATTATATCAAAACAAGTCAAATGAAGGATAAGACTTTCTATCACTAAGTAAAGAACCAGAACCCAACTAATCCAATAGAAGGAATTTAATAGGTGACCCTAATCACATCATTTGTGAAAAGATGAATTACAATGATGATGAAACAGATGTTATCAGCAGGCTATGCTGCTGTGTACACAGGGCTCAAGGTCCAAAGAGGGAAGTGGGAGTTCCCAGATCGCAGGAGTTTGAGCTGCCTGGTGGATTCTAGTACTAGCAGGAGCTCCGCAGAGAGGAGATGCAGTCGCTGCCAAAGACATCCCCTTAAAATGGAAAATTAGACGGTGCTTTGGCTTCCCTTCGCCTTCTGTTTTCCAATTTCCTGTCAGAGCTTCCAGTGATGAAATTTAACTGAAAGCTAATTCACAGTGGAACCAGAGCACACTGTTTACAAGGGTTATTCCTTGAAACAGCAGATCAGGGGAAAAGGGAGCTCTCAAAGTAAACAAGAACTTACTAGTAAAATTTTACTTAAAAAGTGGTTATACTTTCTTTCTCCTTTCTAAAATGGTAAGAATATTGATTTATACTTTTTGTTTGTGCTATTATAGAATTAAGACATGCTCTGAATTGAATTGTCTTTTTTTAATGAAAAATCAGTCAATTTGATTCATCTATTTATACCTAGAGACCACATACTCAACTGCTATAAATAGCAATCGATGCTTGTGTTTAAAACACAAAAAGGCAGTCTGGGCATGGTGGCTCATACCTGAAATCCTAGCACCCTGGGAGGCTGAGGTGGGTGAACTGCCTGAGGGCACAGGTTTGAGACCAGCTTGAACCAGAGAGAGACACCATCTCTAAAAATAGCCAGGCCTTGTGCCAGGTGCCTAAGTCCTAAGGCACCTACTACTGGGGAGCCTGAGGTAGAGAATTGCTTGAAGCAGAGTTTGAGTTTATTGTGAGCTATAATGCCAGGCACTCTATAGGGATGACAAAGTGAGATTCTTATCACAAAAACAAAATCAAAAAAACACAAAAAAGCTTCTGAGTGGACCTAGAATAAAATACACTAGAAAATATTCTTTCCTTTTCTACTAGGCCCTATATGGCTCCTGCATGCCCCATGAAATCACATCGTATTTCTTTTCCCCTAAAGTCACTGAAATCCTATTGCTGTGGCTGCTTTTGTTTTTCTAAAACAAATAAAGCTCTTTCATCATAATATATTTAAACTTCCTCATTGCTCTTCATTAGACCTTCTTGATGTGTGTTCTGGCTGGCTTAGAGGTGTCAGCTGACTCTCTACACACCAATGTAGACTACGCAACTATTGTACCTAAGATCTACCAGGTTACTATCTAGGCACATCCCTGGCTCAGTTGGTTATCCTTCCTCACAGGCAGTTAACTAGGTCTCTCTCCTTTTTTCTTCCACGTGGAATTTTCACATGGAAGAAATTTCTCCAAATCTTACTCAGATTTTCAAGAAAAATTTTATGGATATTTTCCTTGAAATTTGTAACTTGGATTTAGGAACAAAAAAAGTTGTAAATTTTATGTAAGTGTCTTAAACTCAGTAAGCTTTGCAAACCAAATTTTCTCCAAAAAAAATAGAAGCATTTAGATGATTGCTCAGCTACTTATGAATTGAGACTCAGTCTTTGGACGTTCATCTATGTATTTCTAACTTCTTTTGTGAAGAACCTCAATGTGAGGAATATTAAAAGAAAAATGGATTAAATGTAACAGTTTATTTGGACAGCAAATGATTTGTGAAATATGCATCAGTCAGAACCAGAAGTTGTTCAAAGAACACTGGCCAGCGGCATGAGCGGCAAGCTTCCATAGGGTGAGCAGGGAAATCACCTGACTGGCTGCACATTGCTTCACTGGGGCATGATGTTATGAAGAAATTGCCTACTTTGGGCATAGTCTGATCACTTGACTCTGTGATTGGCTGGAGTTTGGCTTTTTGTGATTGGCTAAACACAGCTGTTTATTACAAAATATACAACTAAGTTAGGGTTCAAGTTATATGTGAACTCTATACCAATAATTTTGGTTGTGGTTTGTTGTGTAGAAACTCAAAGTGTAAGGATGGATTCAGGTTAATGACCTCGTATTTAACAGAAAGGATGTGGGGTAGCATGAAAAACTCCATTCTTTTCCCTAACACTAGTTGTCTATTACATTATTTATTATCTTGTATTTTTTTCTATTTCTTCTTCTTTTTTTTTTTTACAAGTATAATAATACAACAAATGTAAACACATTGTCTAAATTGGTAAAAGGATTTGCTAACCAAAAAGATAAAACACACTTCCCAGGTGAAGAGCTCAACTACAGCTTGGACTTTGCCTGACAAACACAAACAATATAACCTAATGGTTTGTACTGTCATATTAACCTGACATTTAAGAAAAGATAAAACAATAGAAAGTAGATGTAAAACAAAGGCAAAATTCTAAAGACTGAAAGTATGAGGATGCATGAGCAGCCTCCCCTTCCTCTAGAGGTGGCCGTTGCATGCTGGGTTTGTGTGCTGACGGAACGTCGTCCCCAAGCCTATCGTTCACATTCGTGATACATATTTTTAAGTTCTGCTTCCCAGGAAAATGAAGCGCAGATGGTTTTAGTGACTGCAGCTTTGTGTTTTCCCATCCTTTCACCGTGTAGTCCCTAATGATGTATCTTGGTCCCACCTTTCTTTCCTCCATCTCTATGCAACTTCTATTCTACTATCTTCATGAGAGCCTTGGATCCATTCCCACTCATTTCTCGGCTCTGGCATGTGTCTTGCTTTCCTCCTGGCTCTAAGCCGTGTTCCCACCACGTCAGCCCTTCCAACTTCAGTTTCTTCAGTAACACTCACTGCATCCCACTCTAGCTACAAATTTGCATTCTTTTCTGGCAAACATCTACATTCTCCTGCCCAATCGCAACTGCGTTATGTACAGTACCATTTAAGTTTCAGAAATGAATCTCTAATTTTTCAGGTCTTCATAGATTAAATTTTCCAAATTACTTTTATTATTGAAACTGTTCTTAATATCACACTGATTTCCAAACATGCACTTCTTTGGACTATGCACCCTATAACCTCAAAAATGAAATATTACATTTTCTCATTTCTCTCTCATACTGTTTCCTTAAAAAAATAGAACTCCCATTATATTGTTGGCCTGGAGGCTTTAAAATACTTCCAACACTGTACTTTAAAACTGCTCAGCTATAAGGCTTCCCCATAATCACAAGATAAACCTGAATTCTTCCCAACACATATCGAATCTAGGCCAAATAGTAGCTTTGTTCCTTCTGATTTTTAAGTTCTCAAGCCTTAATACCAGACTTATCCTTTCCAAATTTTATTCCTTTTTTTCTAGGCCTTCTCTGGAACCAAGAAACTTCTTTCCTATTATTCTCATTAATTTTTTTTTATTTGCACTGTCCAACAAAAAGAAACCCCTCATATGTGTTCCCTGGCTACACAGGGAGGCAGTGATTTCTTTCTTTTCCTGCTCCTGTGCTTCTGTGCTCTGTTTCACATCCCCTGACAGGGAGAGCTCAGTTCCACTAAGACAAATTCTGCCCTAAGCCTCAGCCACATAATGGGCACCAAAGTTGTAAAATAATTTCATATGAGCTCCCAAAGGAAAAATTAATTATTTATGTTAAAGAGCTTATGATATGCACCATTCTCTAAACTGTGAAGCCACTTTAGATATTCATCATAACTAAACCTAAGTATCTTCCTGGAGTAGAAGTCTTCAGTACAGAACAAGCAAAAGATCCTGCCTGAGGGAAGCTTCTGGCTACAGGGGCACATCTGGTCATACACAAGGCAAGCTGTAGGTACTGGAGAGCTAACACATGGAAACACTGATGGAACGGATTTGGAAGACAGGCATCTCAGATCCTTCACCTCTTAAGTGGTCCAACACCAAGTTGGCTTCTAAATGCATTTTCAGAAGTCTCATCCTGCAGCAGTAACTTTCCAAATGAGCATGCTGTGTTGTACTCCCTTCCCTTCCCTCCCACTTCAACACTATTTCCTTAACGTTTTATGACTCCAACATAAACTACCTACACCCAAATTCTTGTCTCAGGATGTGCTTCTGAACTCCCAGAGTAAGGCTGCCATTTAGTTCCCATCTTTCCCATCATCCAGTAACACACTTCTGCACTCTCAGTCAAGCCAGTATTGAAAGGTTGATTTACAGTCTAAAAATACATATATATTCGATTGGAGACCCACAATTGTGCTAGTAAATAAGTAAATAAATAGTAATATCTCCCCTGTTATTGTAATACTGCACTACATCTATTATATTTATCATTCTAAATCATTTAAACTCATTGATAATTGAATATATGACCACATTTATATTCGGCAGATTTTTTTTTTTGTAGACATTTAGGTCCAAATGTGCCCATATTTCAGTGGGGATTGGTGCATGTGGAAATCTTGTTAATATTGATTTTCTCACTAAATACCTACTTTTAGTACCTAATATAACACAGTCATCATCATATTGAGGGCTTTATGTTTATTTACATGTTTGATCCTGAAAACAACTCTGTGAGATAGGCATTATTGTATTCAAGTTTTGCAGAAGAAATAAGAGGTAAAGAGGATAAATGGCATGGAAGAGAGAGCAAGACAGAGAGTAAATGACAGAGCCAGGAATTAACTCCCCTCGCTTCTCCCTTCCCAGAAGTCTCTGTCCATGTATAGTACCCACATACTTAACCAATATGCTGTATCAGTTATACATTTCCAATAACATACACTTAAGTTATCAAGAATGAAAAGCCACCCAAGCAACACGATTATTTTTAGCATGCTACACTAACAACAGCAATTCTCACTTGTCGGGCATATTCCTCACCAGTGTTGTTTATACCAATACACCTGATCTTTGGTCCTTCACCTGTGACTAAGTATGTAATCCTGCTCCTCCATCTATTTGTTAATTTATTTCTTATTCCTAATGTTCTGTGAGATTACAGGGAAATACAGTGTGCACAACATTGAACATGAAAAATCCTCCACAATCAACATTTCTGCACCCCCCTTTCCCCTAAACGTCTATGACATCATCATCTACATTTCACTCATTTCAACCCATCCCTTCCTGCAGGATCCGTCGCTCCGCAGTGTGTATCTTTGACAAAATAGCATTAAGGCCTCCCATAGTTACTTTACTCAAATGAATGATTTTTTAAAAGAGTTTAAGAAATGAACAAAATAAAAACAAAGCACAACAGCAACATTAACAAGACTTTCTAATATTAAGCAATGATGTGAAAGGAAATATGTGTGTATGTATCTATGTTTGGATATATAATGTATATCTCCTACAATGTGGCACAAAGTGGGCTGTGAATTTTATGGATCTTATATTACTTAGTTCCAATTAAATTCCTTTCAATACGGCAACATTTCTTCTATCTTACAGAAAAAAATTAAAATCTGAGTAAATATGCATATAATTCTCATTCTATGATTAAATCTACACAGTCACTTATTGTTAAGTAGTTTTATAAAAACCAGTAGTTTACCAAGTTATCTTCACTTTTATTCTCTTTTTGAACACAATATCTTATCTATAAGCAGAAAACTTAATACTTATATATAATTTCTAATTATAAGATTATTTGTGAAATTTAGCCAAATTAATATTTAATAGAAGTTCAAAAGAATGATAATAGAGATAGTTGGTGGTAACTAATGTATATTAGGAAATACATATTGCTTACCTAAAAAAAAATGTAAATTTATTGTGATGAATAATACTGTACAATATTGTCGGGTGAGTATGCTTGAAAAATACTATGTCAGACCATGCAGAGTATATTCCTGAATAGAATTAGAATTCAGCTTAATTGTAAATTACAAAGAAATATAATTATGTGAAAAAGGAGCAGAAATGTAGAATAAAGGAGAAAGTATATCAGAAATAAAATTAAGCAATACAAAGTGAAAAAAAATTAAGTAATACAATTATTTGACCATATACAGATTGGTACTAAGAACCAAAACTGTCAGACTGACCCAGACAAGTAACCTGAGCCGGCATTGTAGTGTGGTTAGTCTCTCATAAAAAGAAAAGGATATTTCAAGGGTGAGTCAACCATGTTCTCATAGCCATGTTCTACTGGATGTTGCTGCTGGAAGGTCTTTCCCTCTCAAGTTCTGTACTTCATGGCTGCTTAGAGGTAGATGTGACTGTAGGTATCGTGAGGACTTAAGAATAGTTTGTGCACAAGTAATATAGGCTGGCTGCTCTTTATTCTACTTAGATGACTCAAAAACTGATTTGAATGCATGAAAAATATAAAGATTTTTCTCTGTCATAGAATGCACCTACATGTATTTTAATGTAAAATGTTTATCACTTTAAAATATACAGAAACAACATGTATATAGGGCAATTTGCAATTTTAGAATATTTAAATTATTTCTGAACATCACATCTTTATAATCAAAATTTTAACCTTGGTTTTATTAAAAAACTATAGTTGGTTATAAAACATAATAAGTGCTATATATTTGTATTTCTCAGACACCATTATCAAAATAGATAACTTCTTTCTACTTATTGGCTATCAGTTCACATTATTTTAGTTATATTGCAAAAAATAAATTTCTAGCCAATCTTATGCTTGAATAAAATATAAATTAAGAAATTTATGTACAAACCATTGTATCATCTGACTTTGAATGAACAGGTCTGGGCCGAGGGAAATATTAATATTAAGATCTCAGTTAATCTAGAAGACAGGGGAGGACTTTGCTGTTCCAAGTAGGAGACTCTATTAGGATTCTGACTCTGGTAGTCGTAGTCCTATCAGAGCCAGAGTCCTAACAGAGAGGATTGTGTTGACCCTTAGAAGAAAAAGTGATACAAAAAGGCACAATTAAAGCCATAAAAGAAAAGTGAACTCCCTTTTCCAGAAAGTAAAGTGTCAATTGTGGAGTCATCATATACCATTTTAATAAAAATCTGAGAGTAAATACATGTGACTCTTTCAAACAAATACATAGTTTCCCCATGTAGGAGTCATGTTTAAATTAGGGTTTAAAAACTAAATGGTAGAAAAGACTGTGTCTCTGTACTTATGATGACAGTAAGTAATAAGGTGTAAAAGCACACATGTAAAATGCGAATATATTGGTTCATGAAATAGTTTCATAATTAAAACTGATTTCTGCATTGCTCATCAGAGCCAAGACCACCTTTCTGACCTGCCCATTTGTTGGTATTTAGCACTTTTTGAATTCATTTTTTTAAAGGGTGAAATTTGAATGACACTGAAATGATATCAAACACAGGCAAGAATGGGTCAGTAGAAAAATTGAAAAAAAAAAAGGACTGTGTTATAGTGATCAGTGTGTAACAGTGCTGTGCTCAGCACACATCTACAACAGAAGCAGTAACGTGTTAGCTGTAAGTATGTGCAAGAGATTAATAAGAATCTTTAGCTGTTTTAACCATTTGATATCATTATAACAAGTCAGATTATGATTTGTGTTCAATTAAAATGGATTTCACATATTGAAGAAAAAGTAATGGTCATCTGGCTTATAAAAAGGTTTTTAATTAGATTACTGTATTTTTAATTCCTCTGAAAAGCATGTGGCCTTGTTTTCTCGTGTACGAAAGATTCTTAGACCCTTTCAATCTCTCTCACTTATCTGCACATGGTCAAGGACGTGCACTAGAGTCAATAATCTATGCTTTTTTCTGTTCTATAAAAATAAAGTGCTTGCGAAATGGAATCACTGATGCTACAGGGTCTTCATCTTTTAATATTTTACATTATTTTTATGAATAGTAATTAAAATTCTCTCAGTCAGGCAAACACAGGCCTCCAAAGAACTTCTGAGTTTTTTTTTTCCCCCTCACTTATGAGGCTTAGATTTTTTTCTAATGGAGAAATTTCAATTAGTTGACTTACATTCTAACTGAGCTAAAAGTAGGGTAGTAAGTGGTGATGTATTGGATATTTCGTAAACAACCTGTCGGTCAGTTTTTTTATAATTTTCATTTAGGGATAAGTGTCCCATAGTCAACTCCACAGCTTAATGATATAGGGAAGAAATATTTTCGATTATATAAGGCCCATTTTTATAATTGGCATTTTTTTTTCTTGACTTCACTATAAAATGAATCAATAAATAAAATATAAATACGTACATGATTTTCAGATTTTTATATATTTTATGTATAAGTATATGATTTTTATCATATAAAAATTATATATAAGTATATGATTTTCTGATTTTTATATATTATATATAAAAAATTATATATGAGTATATGATTTTCTGTGTAGAATTGATTCAACAAAAGATCTAATAATGAATTGATTTAAAGCATTTTTCTACTTGCTGTTAATTAACATTCATTTCAAATGACAATTTTTATTCTTAAAAGTAAATATTTTTAGAAAATATAGGATCATACCACTGATAGACTTTAATGTTTTTAGAGGGGCTTGAGTCTGAACTCTGAGATCCATAGCATGTAAAAACTGTTTAATTTTTGTAAAATTACTTGACATTTTAAATCTCAGTTTTCCAACTTTTAAATGTGAGTATTAATGAATACGTCAATGTAGTGTGTTTTTCAGACATTCTGGGATTTGAAAAATCCCCAATCATGGCACAAATTACAGTTCTATAGATTGTACAGTGAGGCATAATAATATATTCAAGAAAAAATGCTACATTTGTCAAGTAATCTGAAATATTAACATACTATTCTCATTAAACATTTTTATTTTCTTGATAGGAAAGATATAGAAAATACTATTTAAAGACTATGACTCAGAAATTGCACACAATTGTCCAAACATACCTCAGTAATTTACAAACACCTCTCAACAAGGATGGTTAGAAAATTCATTGTTTATTTGGGAGACCATTTGCCCAGCTCTGAGTGGTGTCCAATTGCTGAAGGAAAAAGCATGCCTGGGTATTAGAGAAGATGTAGAGTCTCTCTCTTAATCTCTTCACGTTTATTGTAAGTATAAAAGCAATTTTTTTCTATTCTTCCATCCTGTTATACTTAGTCTTATTTATAATTTGTTCCCTTTCCTTCTTACATTTGCTGGCTTGACAAAATTTTTCATTTATTTCATACCCATACCCACTATTCAGCTATTTTATACAGATCTCTGAGTCAGATACTTTTATCTCCATCCTTTTTTTTTTTTTGTCAAGCTGAAAGCTGTCCCAAGGCAGCGTTAAGCTTATGTGCTGATGTGTTTCTATCTTTCCTTCTTGTGGTATGTACAGAGGCAGGTCAGCTAAAAGGTTTTCTTGGAGACTGTGTTGATTTTATTTGTAAAATGTATGCTCTTCATGATGCAATACTCCCTAACAAGACTATCATAAAACCTACCTAGAAAAAATCCAGGAGAAAGAAAGCTTTTGTTTTCTACTAGACACTGTACAGTTTGATGTCTTGTTCTCTATCAGCTTGGGTGAGAGTCACATGAACAAGACAATCAAAGAGCTTTGAATCAGAGAGTGTGGGGTTATGTCAGCATATCCCGTCACGCTGACCTCCAAGCACCATCTATCCATGTACATCTGTATTTATATAAGAATTACATGAATTGTCATAGGCCTTATTTTGTTTTATTTCAGGTAAAAATGGGGGCCATTTTTTCCCAATATAGTCTATCCTTTTTCCATATTTTCTCAGCTTTTCCTTACTGTCTTTGCATGTGTGAGTGTCTGTACCACAAGGCATTTAGTAGATCTGTCTCCGTCAGCTTCTTTTCATCCTGACAGTTTCTCAGCCTTGCCTGGGAGGACATTGATCATTTCAACGATTACTGGTGAAACAGTTCATAGGATGACATCCTTCAATGGAGTGTTAAAATGTATTTCTGTCTAGCTTAGTATTTTCTTTGGTTTAATATCAATTCTCCTTTCCATCCTTTGTTTCTAAAAGTGCTCAACGTTAGTTGTGTTGTTTCTATATATTCTTGTAGAGGGAACATTTTATATTTGGTCAAAAGTAATTTTTTTTCCTTTTGTGCTTCAATTTAGATATTTTCTACTACTCTATCTTCCAATACAATTTTCAGCTCTCGTTTTGCAAATATACTTCTGTAAAATTCATCTTTTGAGTTTTTGATACTAGCTGCTGCCTTAAGTTCCAGAATGTTCTCTATTTTCAATTTCCTTCATTTCAGGTTAGAGCAATTCATCTGATATGGCTAAAATCCAGGGTTCTTCATCCTTGATGGTTTTTAAACCATAATTATTTTTTCTTTTCATGTTGATCCTACTAAATTTTCTTTTCTTTCTAGCCCTTGAGTCAATACTAACTACAATTTTTTTTTTTACCTCTAATTCAGTGTTGATTACAAATCAGTATATGCCTCAAGGTTAAAAGCAATGTAGGAATTGGGTTCACATCTTTTTTTTTTTCTTTGTTGGTCCCTTTTCTTCAGAATCTTGGCATATGAAGTTCTGAATGCCCTTCGACCATGTACTCTAATACCTCTTGGTGCCCGTGATACTGTTCAAAGCTCAGCTTACCTAGGACTCTGTGCACGGCTCTATAATCGCATTAACTTCTGGCACAGTATTGCCGGCTGTTAGACAGATGACTGGAGGAAAAAACAGAATGGTAGATTAGTCTCACCACAAAGTGTTCTCCTGTGACCATAAACTTGACCTCTCAAATCCTGGTTACCAGTGTAGTCAAAGCCCTGGTTTTGTTGTTTTGGGGCAGGTGTTAGACTTTTGCAACCAAACCATATTATGCAGAAGAGGAAGTTTCTCAGCTCTCTATCATATATTTGTCTTTACCCTTTATACATGCTGTTTCTAACATCTTAAAAAACTTGTACAAATAATTCATCTAGTTGAGGTTTTCTAGACCAGTCAATTAAAGGGTTGCCACTTTATAAATTATAGAAATTACTTAATATACATAGTTACCATTATTAGATATATAAATCAGATATATCTATTTATTAATTCATCTATGCAGGGTGGCCATAAAGTTCATGTATAATTGAAAATTGCACAGAGACTTCATGGCCACCCTGTAAAATGCATATTTCCCCTGTGGCCAGGATGTTACTTATGTGTACATATTATAATTTTATGTATTATATATGTATATATAATCCTACATTCAAGAAAATATGAAAACTTACTGTCATATAGGTTATGTGAGATCTATAATATCTGTGTAACAAATACAGTAGACCTGCCATAGTTGCTTATCTCCTGACCTTGACCACCGCCTTAAGTTGACCTAATTTTCATAGACCAGATGTGTGCCGCAGGTTTGTATCACTCCAGGAGGCCTAATTGTTTTTGTTGAACACCTTCAGGTAGTGACCCATTTGTTATGGTCCCTTGGGTGGTCAACTTACAGAGGTTCTCCTACACAATACATATTATACGTATATCATTTTACTTCCTTCAATTATGATAGCACATTGCTAAAAATATGGTATACTTTAAAATAATGTCTTTCAATATGTGGTTTTAGAGACATTAGGAAGATGATTTAAAACAGGACATAGATAATCATTCACAGTTTTAGAAAAAGTTAGCATCACTGTCTGACAAAAATTAAATTGATTCCTGCTGAAGCCCATTTACCATCAGGGGACATTTCATGCCTGATAGATAAGATATTAATAGTCAAAGACACACTCTGTTGTTCATTAGATGTTGCACCTGAATAGATACTTAAGCTCACCTGTAGAAAATAAGACTAATCTTTCTAAAATTTTCAAGACCCCTAAGGAGAATTGACAGCAGGAGCTAATCAGCTTGTAGAAAATTATTCTAATGAGCTTCCAAGTATTTTTTTTTCCTTTTTGTCTGTTCTCATTTTGCTTGGTGGCGTTCTACCTATTAATGGTATTTGAATATGATCCATATTAAAAGTTTCATGCTCTTTATTCTTTTTATGTTCTAGTTCCTGGGGTTATGAGAGTAAAGAAACTGTTACAGAGAAAAATAAATATGTAAAGGACATGACATCATACAAGATGATACGGATTTAGAAAAAAAGTGAAACAATAAAGGAGGCTAAAGAGTATTGGAAAATTAAACGTCTATATAACAAAGTGGGGAAACACTCATGGAAAGAGCAGCAGTTTACATGAAGGCTTGGAGAATGCAAAGAAGTGAGCCAGATGGACATGGGGAAGAGGAGATTCGTAGGCAGACGGAGCCTAGGGACTGGGGCTGAAGATAAAATTTGCTCTGATAAATGCAAGAAAGGAACAAAATGAACAACAAGGCGGGTAGTTGGGGAAATATCTGAAGAAATAACAAAGAATGGCAGGGAGAGTTTGGCAATGAGGGAGGAAGAGTCTGTATGGGGCCTGGTAACTCATTGTAAGTAAGGTCTGTTACCAGGAGTGAGAGGAGTTGGTCACTGCAGAGTTTGAGCCGAAGTATGATATGTTTGCAACAGCATATTGATAAATATACTCTGTGTGAGGAATAGAATCATAAAAAGTAAGGGTAAAATTAAGGATACTGGTCACATGGTGGCTGCAGCAATCCAGGTGGAAAATTACTGCATCTTGAATTCTGTGGTGGTCCTGGAAATGGGGTGCCAAAAGGCAAAACCTGAATGTATTTTAAATCAAAAGCAGACCGAACTTTCTGATGGCTTACATGTGGGGTATGAGGAGAGAAAGGGAAGAGTTAAGGATTCTTCCAGCTTTTGTTTGTTTTTCTCTGTTTAAACAACTGGAACAACTGCTTCACAATCAATTGAAGTGGAGGAAATTTTAAGGAATAAATTTGAGTCAGATCCCAGAAGTTTATGTTTAGACCTTTTAAAGTTGAGTTTCATATAAACATGCCCTTGAACATACCATTTTGTTGCTAACAATGTGGATATAAAATCTGTACTTCAAGGCTGAAAAGGCCTTAAAGTGTGAAATGAAAAGTAGTTAATACTCTTAACTGAACCGAAAGTAAAGAATAGTTAATACCCTCTGAACCTGAAGGGTGTCAATGAAGGGAGTGAATTAGGAAGAGAAAAACAGAACTTTGGAGGCCTGATGAGACACCCAAAAAAAAAAAAAAAAAAAAAGGTAAGCAGGAGGAGTGAGCGAGGTAGGTTTGAAAATTAGAAATTAGAAGTATAAACATACGTTTTGGTAAAGGCAGTACGCCAAATGCTGGTAACCAGGCTATACGCGAGGGCTGAGAAATTATTACTGCTTTAATATGGAATCACTATGGGTTAAAAAACCTAAATTGGTGTATCAAGAGAGACTCAGGGGGCAAAGAGTAGAGACAGGAGCACAAGATGAATGAACGTAAATGAATCATGTATCTGAAGTGAAAAGCTGGGTCCAGCTTTTGGTGACTGGACGGACGCTGGTGAATACCCCGGGTGCTGTGACCCTCATATATACAGGTATCTTAATACAGTTTTATATTCTAACACAAATTTATTTCTCATATATTTGAAGTCCAAAAGATAGTACCTGGTTGCAGCCTCCTTGTGATTATACGGGAACCAAAATACCCTGAATGGTGCTGACCTCATCTGGAAACTCTGATTTCTTTCTGTGCAGAGCTTTATGAACAAAAATGACCTATTGTTTCTGTGTATCACAAGATTCATTTTTGACAACTAATCACATGGCCCCTTATATTGTTAGGGATAATTAGAAATATAGTCCAGCTGTGTGCCCATGAAGACGACACAGTGGGCTTCGGGACTTGGTGTAGTTTACAGTGGTCTTCTCCATATTGAGAATACTCATTTGTTTTCTTTTGTTATTTAGAACAAAATGTAGAACAATAAATGCATAGAGAATGTATCATCATGTTATTTTTTTGTTTTATTTTTAATTTATTGCATTTATGCTTTTATTATTTTAGAGTTTAAGAATGCACTTTACACAAAAACTGCAAAACTAGTGGAGGAATTCCCAGACACTCCATACAGTTTCCCATTTGTTAATCTCCTATAGGTACATATCTGACTATGGTGCATTTGTCACCATTAATGTCTAAATATTGATATCTTCCTATTAACTAAAGTCTTTACTTTATTCAGACTATGTAGCTTATACCTAGTCATCTTTATCTGCTCTAGGACACTACGTTACACTTAGATTTCACAATGCCTTCAGATCTTCTTGTTGGAGTGTTTCCAAATTTTTCTTGTTTTTGATTACCTTGACAGTTTTCATGAATCTTGATTAGGTAATTTGTAAATGTACCACAGTTGGGATTTGTCTCTCATTTTACTCATGATTTGATTGAAATTACGAGTTTCAAGAGAGGGACCACAGAGGTAATGTGACGGGCTCATTCTACCAGATCAAGACAATGTGCTACCGATAGAGCTGATCACTTCAGTGTGAATGTTACACATTGCGGTGAAGCTTTATTACCTGGGTGATTACTTTGTTTTGACAGAATCCTAGTATATGTATCTGCTATTTGGGAAAGTAGAGGAGAAAGTGGAAAACAGAAAATGCCAGAGAATGAGGTGAGATGATACTGACCTGGTCCTCATGTGCAACTTGGGCATTGTAAGAAGCATAGGCAGGCAGTTCTCAGTACCTGGAGAAAGAGTGACACCGGTGCAGTGCCAGGTTGCTTCTCTTTTCTCAGGGAAATGGAAAGCAAAATGGTCAGCGGGAAATGTTGATAGAAAAAGATATGGTGACTGTGGGAATGAGAAATGGTTTGCCACGGGAAGGCAAGCCTTTATATGTATCTAGATGGTCCCCAATGTACCATTGTTTGACTTAGCAATTTTTCAACTTTCCAGTGGTGGAAAAACAGTGTGGCTGCCAGCAGAAGCCTTAGTTAGAGTACCCACACAGCCATGCTGTTTACAACTTAGAGTACCCACACAGCCACGCTGTTTACACTTTCAGTTTAATACTCAATAAATTATGTGAGGTATTCAATACGTTATCATAAAATAGCCTTTGTGTTAGGTGATTTTTGCCCAGGTGGAAGTGTTCTTAAGTGTTCTAAGGTAGGTTAGGTCAAGCTATACTGTTCAGTAGGTTAGTTGTATTAAATACACTTTTGACTTAAGGGAGTTTGATTTTGATAGGTTTATTAAGATGTAAACCCATCATAAGCCAAGGAGCATCTTCCTTCCTTCCTTCCTTCCTTCCTGCCTTCCTTCCTTCCTTCCTTCCTTCCTTCCTTCCTTCCCTCTGTTCTTTTTTCTCTCTTTTTTATTTGTTACATAACATTTACATACTATTTATACATACATGCAAGTGTTTATAAATGCAAAACTGAAAGCCAAAGTGAATCATATTTATACCTATTTTAAATATTATTTAGTAACTCTCTATACCTATGTTCACAAAGAATGCATTTGTGTGTTCATGTGTGTGTTATTCAAATTCAACTTGATCATTCATAGGCTGTTTGATCATCCACCTGATCACAAATGAGTATTGACTTTTGTCACAAGGATTCATGCGTCCAGAAGAAAAAAAAAGAAATATATTGAAATAAAAGATTATAAAAAATCCTGCATTATGATACAGATATTTATATTCAAAAACCACAAAGAAAATATCATTTTTGTCATATGTATAACCTATGTTGCCTTTTTTTTTTTTCAGAGACAGTCTCACTATGTCACCCTGCATAGAGTGTTGTATGATTCTCTCGCCTCAGCCTGCCAAGTATCTGGGACTATAGGCACCCACCATGCTGTCCAGCTATTTTTTTTGTTGCAGTTTGGCCGGGGCTGGGTTTGAGCCTACCATCCTCAGTATATGGGGCTGGTGCCCTACTCAGTGAGCCACAGGTACCGCCCAACCTATGTTGTCTGATATGCCATTTATAAAAACATGTTTATACATTATATCAAAGTATCACTATATAGTAATTTTTTTTTTTTTGAGACAGAGCCTCAAGCTGTCCCCCTGGGTAGAGTGCCGTGGCATCACAGCTCATAGCAACCTCCATCTCCTGAGCTCAAGGGAGTCTCCTGGCTCAGCCTCCCAAGTAGCTAGGACCACAGGCACCTGCCACAAATGCCCGGCTATTTTTTGGTTGCAGCCGTATTGTTGTTTGGGGGTCCAGGCTTGATTCGAACCTGCCACCTTAGGTGTATGTGGCTGGTGCCTTAGCCACCTGAGCCACAGGCACCAAGCCTATAGTAATTCTTTTTACAGTGAAATGTCAAATGAGCTAGAACTTTGTTTCTAGTCCTAGTATATAGGTTTAATGTATACATATGTTTACGTTTGAAATGAACATTTTTAGGTCATGTTATTTGGTATGAAAAGGAAAACATATGGTCACCATGACTTCTGGAATTGCTTGCCTTTTCATCTGGATCACATGATCTCACATACATGTGAAATTAAAAAAAGAAAAAACTCAGAGAAGCAGAGACTGGAAGAGTGGTTATCAGGGGCTAGGGTGGGAGCATGGGGGCAGGGAAATGTTGATCATGGTGTACAAAGTTCCAGTTAAATTGGATTAATAAGATTTATTGATCCATTGACTGCATGGTGATCATAGTTAATAACTTTCTTCTGATCGTAAAAAAAGTAAGTTGGTATGGGTGGTGCCTATAGCTCAAAGAAGTAGGGCGCCAACCCCATATGCCAGAGGTGGCAGGTTCAAACCCAGCCCTGACCAAAAACTACAAAAAAATAAAATAAAATAGTAAGTTGGTGAGTTGGCAGATAAGTTAATTTTTCTTGAAATTTTCTATCCTGTATATATAAATCAAAACATCACAAAGTATACCATAAATATTATTTATTTATATATATTATTGATCAGGATTTTTTTAAAAAAGAGTTCATTACCTATAAAGGAAAGAAACATTTAACCTAAGTGATTCTACTGCAAATTAGCACCTTGTTTCCAATTAAGAAAAAAAAAAGTTACAATTATAGAGATACTACATAACAGAATATATTCCTGAAAAAATTTTAAAATACTTAAAAATATATTTCTCACATATTTGTCATTTAGCAAGAAATAATTGTTCTTTTACATTTGAAATATAAGTTGTATTAAATGCTCGATTAAGCCAACCATATTCTTACAGTTGTATTTGTAACACAATTGGGCTGCCACATCTTGAAAACAGAAAATTTTAAGGCAACTCTAGGGATTATAATAAATTTATAGAAATATATGACTTTGTATTCAAATAAAACAGTGTAAAACAAACAAATAAATAAAAACAGCATAAAACGTAAGAAGAAATACTTTCTCAAATTAAGGTAAACAAATAAGGGGGAAAAATCCAAGGATTAAAATAGGAAGACATAAATTGTGTGTGTACATGAAAATATTGGAGAAACTAAAATAATCAATATGCAAGCTATTAGAAATAATAAAATAGTTTACCAAGTTGTCAGAATAACGAGCATCACAAAAAATTTAATAATGTTATTTCATGGGGAAAAAAAGTAACGTGTTTTGGAATTGTCTCTGAAATTATAGAAAAATGCATGTTACTAGGCATTATTTGGACCATATTTTATTTATTTGCTTATTTATTTCTTTTGTTTAACACATAAGCTAATTCTCTGTTAGCACAGACTAAGCAACATAAGACATTATCCTGGCCATTGCAGGCATAGCCCCACATTCTAAGCCTAAATCTTATTAAAGTGACTACTTATATTTGCCTTCACAGTGGAAAAGTAAGTTTGAGACACTCCAAAACTCACATGGCATGTTATTATAATTAGACCCACTCCTTCAATCTGCTTCATATAGCTACATCACTTAAATTCATGGAAAATAAGGACATTAAAAATCTTCCTTTTTTAATTTTGATAACAATTCTGTGGTGATTTTGTAGCCTTTCTTTTATATCCTCCGGAAAGCCTCTGCCTTCTTCTACCTTTCATATTTAGTTAGCTCTTTTTTTTCATTTCTCTAGGACCCTGATTCAAAAAGATAATTTTATTATTATTAAATCGTATGACAAGTCACATATACTGACTTCTATTTTAAATAATATGTAAACTTATGCTCTGACAGGAATGATCTCCGAGATAAAAGCCTGGAGCTACCATACCACTTGGATTATATCGACATGACATAGACCAGTTTCTCCCTATTCTGGAGTGTTCCCAAACAGGAGGCTGCCTTTTGTAACCTGCCAAAACTTTACATTTCATTTTACCTTTCTGCTTTTAGGAGTAGAGAAAGGTGAAAGAAAGTAGAATGAAAGAAAATTAGAATACCTTCTAATAGACTAAGTATCACCAAAAATCAGTAATGTTATTTCACAGAAGAAAAAGTAACCTGTTTGGGAACGTACCAGACGCTACGTGAGCTTCGTAACATGCCCTGTTCCGTATGATAGTGACAACAGACTGCAAAGTAAACATTCTTGTATTGATTTAATTCCAAGATTGTGTTCATACATGATAAGTTTTATTATCTTCCCTCCTCAGGTAACACAGCTATCTGTAATCGAGATGGGGGATCATCTCTGGGTCTCACTGTCTTCCCCGCGATGCGGGATCATCTCCGGGTCTCACTGGCTTACCCTAGATGTGTGATCATCTCCGGGTCTCACTGGCTTCCCCGAGATGCGAGATCATCTCTGGGTCTCACGGGCTTCCCCGAGATGCGGGAACATCTCCGGATCTCCTCGGCTTCCCCGAGATGCAGGATCATCTCCGGATCTCCTCGGCTTCCCGGAGATGCAGGATCATCTCCGGGTCTCACTGTCTTCCCCGAGATGCGGGATCATCTCTGGGTCTCACTGGCTTCCCAACATTGCTTTTCCTTTATGTCACGAATTAGAAAACGAAGCATGGGAAAAAGTACAGCAAAGGTAAGTAGTATTCCCTGAAACCAGCTTTCCTAAAGTTGTCTCTTTTCAACAATTTAAATACAGTAGAAACTCTACAAGTTAACTACCCAACAGATTTTAAGAAACTGGCCTATGTTGGGGGGTGGTTGTATAAGGAGTTAGGTTCATCAAACTGATGTTTGCATGTGCTGCCATGTCCAGGCTATGAAAATTAGATCAACTTAAGGAGATGGCCACTGTCAGGAGGTGGTCAACTGTGGAGGCTCAATACATCTTAACAATTTATACACATACACACAAGCACAAAATGTCAGTCGAGAAATCAGTAAGTATCTAGACATAGCAACAACAGTCTATGAGAAATAGAGATAGGCAAATGAAAGGGAATTATTTTTATGTCTTTTCCCACACACACACACACACACAAAAAAAAACATTTGTGAAGGGAAGTCCCAACTACATACTGGAGGACAGCACACCCTGGGTAGAGAGTGATCCGCCTGAAAGCCCACCTAATAAATCCTGGAAAGAGGGAGGGGGAAGAATATCGTTTTTATCTGAATGTGTATTGTTTCAATTGTGTTGCAGTTAGGAAATTGACCTTACTATCTATCTATAAAACCCAAAGTTAACTTACACATCAAGTATACTTCATTTCAAATATTAATGGGTTTGTTTGTACTTCATAATAATTTATTCCTTGTAAACACAGATCTATAACTATTATACTATTCATTGACTAATATATACAACTAATATCACAAATGTATATTTACTCATTGCTTTCTGTTTGTTTTTATTTTCTCCTACAATTACTAAATTGAGCTGCTTAACTTACTATTGTTCTTTATCTTTCCAAGTAAATTTCCCAATTCCATGATACTGTAGACACACCCCAAAACTGGAACACATTCAAACATGCCCACACATACTAAGAACAATGTCAATCAGAAAGATCAAGGAAGGGTGATGCCAGTAGCTCAAGGAGTAGGGCATGGGCCCCATATACTGGAAGTGATGGGTTCAAACCCCGCCCTGCCAAAAACCGCAAAAATAAATAAATAAATTAATTAAGGAAATAAATGTTGAAAAATTATTTCTTCTTGGCAATGGGAGTAATTGTCAATGATAGTCACAAAATAATTCTGCAAGTATGTTTAGCTGGGGGGAGCCAATTCCTGTTCCTTCAACAAATTTTCTGGCATATATTTTAAAGAGAAATCAATTCTGGATCTCAGACTTTTAAACACTGGTCTGTTTCTACCAGTGTTTAAGTCTATCTATCTATCTATACATATGTATAAATATGTATTTAATTTTGCAGTTGTTGGCAGGGGCTGGGTTTGAACCCACCACCCTCTGGCATATGGGGCCAGCGCCCTACTCCTTTGAGCCACAGGTGCCACCCCAGATTCTATCAATATATTTCAGTGCATTTCAGGATAAATATTTTTACTCCTTTCTGGTTATTAAAATCATATTTATATAATTTTCTCAATTATTCATAATCATTTACTAAGAAGTATTCTCTTAACATATTGATTTTTTTTCATAGTAACTTGATTTCTAAAACCAGTCATGGAGCAATCAGGACAAGAATCTTGATTATTTCTCAGAGTGAAATGATACTTTCAGTGCAATTTCATCTTTCTCTTTGTATCATCCCTTGATTAATTTTCTAGGTTTTAAAAACACTTTGGGTTTTAAATCAAATCACAGTTTTAAGTATTCATTTCACAACTGAAATCTCTTAAACCCCCAAAATCTTTCAAAAACAGACATGCCAGTTAAGAAAAAGAATAAATGCCCTAATAGAAGTCATGGGAGGATGTGTGGTTTCCAAATTAAGGAAATTTGTTTACCAGCATGTGAGGTGTTTAATCTATTACATCAATCCAAGGGCACATGTGATCTACAAGTAAATCTTGAATAATTTTAACAGCCAATTTATAGTATTAAACAGCTATACTAACTAGATATTTGGTGTTATAATAATACAAACTGTATTTTTTTAAACAAGTGAAGAACTCAAAACTCACAATAGGGCAGAGAGATTGAGTTCAACTCCATTGAAAGAAAATGTGGAGAGTTTTTTAAGTTTTGTTTTTTTTCTTATTGTTGGGGATACATTGAGGGTACAAAGACCAGGTTACATTGATTGCATTTGTTAGGTAAAGGCCCTCTTATAATTGTGTCCTGGCCCCAAAAGTTATGTCACACACCATGACTGACACCCCCATCCCCCTCCTTTTCTCTAATCTTCCCTTCCTCCACTTCCCTCCCTCCTTTTCTCTCTCTACTCTCCCCTTCCCCCATTCACCACCATATACCAGGTCATCAACTGTCCTCATATGAGAAGTGAGTACCTAGGATTCTTGCTTCTCCATTCTTGTGATGCTTTACTAAGAGTAATGTGTTCCAGCTCAGCACCTGTAGCTCAGCGGCTAGGGCACCAGCCACATAAACTGAAGCTGGCAAGTTTGAACCCAGCCCAGGCTTGCCAAACAACAATGACAACTAAAACCAAAAAAAAAAAAAAAAATAGGCATTGTGGTGAGCCCCTGTAGTCTGAAATACTTGGGAGGCTGAGGCAAGAGAATCACTTAAACCCAAAAGTGTGAGGTTGCTGTGAGCTATGGCACCATGACACTCTTCCAAAGGTGACATAGTGAGACTCTGTCTCAAAAAATAAAAATAAAAGAATAATGTGTTCCATTTCCATCCAGTTTAATACAAAGGATGTAAAGTCTCCATCTTTTTAATAGCTGAATACTATTCCATGGTATACATATATCACAGCTTGTTAATCCATTCCTAGGTTGGTGGGCATTTATGCTGTTTACACATTTTGGAGATTGTAAATTGAGCAGCAATAAACAGTCTAGCAAGTGTCCTTATACTAAAAGGATTTTTTTTCCTTCTGGGAAATGCCCAGTAATGGAATTGCAGGATCAAGTGGGAGGTCTAGCTTGAGTTTTCTAAGGGTTCTCCATACTTCCTTCCAAAAAGGTGGCATTAGTTTCCAGTCCCACCAGCAGTGTAAAAGTGTTCCCTTCTCTCCACGTCCATGCCAGCATCCTCAGTATTGAGACTTTATGATGTGGGCCATTTTCATTGGGGTTAGATGATATCTCAGGGTGGTTGTGATCTGCATTTCTCTAATAATTGGAGATTATGAGCATTTTTTCATATGTTTCCTAGCCATTCATCTGTCTTCCTGTAGAAAAGGTTCCATTCATCTCTCTTGCCCTTTGATAGAAGGGATTGTTGGCTTTTTTCATGTGGGTTAAATTGAGTTCTCTATAGATCCTAGTTACCAAGCTTTCATCTGATTCAAAACATGCAAATATCCTTTCCCATTGTATAAGTTGTCTATTTGCTTTGGTTGTTGTCTTCTTAGCTGTATAGAAGCTTTTAAGTTTAATTGAATACCATTTGTTTATTTTTGTTGCTATTGCAATTGCCATGAAAGTCTTCTTCATAAAGTCTTTCCCAGGCTGGTATCTTCAAGTGTTTTTTCCTTTGCTTTGTATGAGGATTTTTATTGTTTCATTCCTTAGATTTAGGTCTTTTACCCATCTTGAATCAATTTTTGTAAGTGGAGAAAGGTGCAGGTCCAGTTTCAGTCTTTTACATGTGGATATCTAGATCTCCCAGCACCATTTATTGAATAGGGATTCTTTCCGCCTATTCATACAAGTGTATATTCTTGTTTAGTTTATCAAAGATTAGCTGGCTGGCTCGGTGCCTATAGCTCAACCAGCTAAGGCGCCAGCCACGTACACCTAAGGTGGCGGGTTCGAATCCCCAGCCCGGACCCGCCAAACAACAATGATGGCTGCAACCAAAAAATAGCCGGGCGTTGTGGAGGGCGCCTGT
>CAUYTI010014790.1:0-13461 GCA_963575145.1 Galago senegalensis | reverse complement strand
TAGTAGAAAGGAGCACTTATTTATTTATTTATTTTTTTTAGACAGAGCCTCACGCTATCTACCTGGGTAGAGTGCCATGGTTTCACAGCTCACAACAACCTCCAACTCCTGGGCTCAAGCGAGTCTCCTGCCTCAGCCTCCTAAGTAGCTGGGACGACAGGCGCCCACCACAATGCCTGGCTATTTTTTTTTTCTTGGTTGCAGCTGTTATTGTTGTTTTGGTGGCCCAGGCTGGATTCGAACATGCCACCTTAGGTGTATGTGGCTGCCGCCTTAGCCACTTGAGCCACAGGCGCCAAGCCATCTTCTATTCTTGAGATACTTTGCTAAGAAGAATATGTTCCAGCTCCATCCATGTAAACATGTAAGAGGTAAAGTCTCCATCTTTCTTTAAGGCTGTATGATATTCCATGATGTACATATACCACAATTTTTTGATCCATTCATGGGTTGATGGGCACTTGGGCTTCTTCCATGACTTAGCAGTTATGAATTGGGCTGCAGTAAACATTCTGTTACATATATCTTTGTTAGAATATGATTTATGGTCTTCTGGTTATATACCTAGTAGAGGAATTGTAGGATCGAATAGCAGGTCTATTTTTAGATCTCTAAGTGTTCTCCAAACATCTTTTCAAAGGGAACGTATTAGTTGGCATTCCCACCAGAAATGTAGAAGGTTCCCTTTTCTTCACATCCTTGCCCAACATCTCTGGTTTTGGGATTTTGTGATATGGGCTAATCTTACTGGAGTTAGATGATATCTCAAAGTAGTTTTGATTTGCATTTCTCTGATAATTAAGGATGATGAGCATTTTTTCAAGTGTCTGTAGCCCGTGACTTGTCTTCTTTAGAGAAGTTTCTCTTTAAGTCCCTTGCCCACCCTGCAATGGGATCTCTTGTTCTTTTCTTGCTAATATGTTTGAGTTCTCTGTGGATTCTGGTTATTAAACCTTTGTCACAAACATAACATGCAAATATCTTCTCCCATTCTGAGGGCTGTCTGCTTACTTTACTTACTGTGTTCTTGGCTGTGCAGAAGCTTTTTAGTTTGATCAGGTCTCAGTAGTTTATTTTTGATGTTGCTTCAGTTGCCCCTATTCTGTGTACAGTTTGGATGCTGGTGTAAATGGAATTTATGTTGCATAAGCATAAATTATGATCATCTGGGAGTAAATTGTAAGATTGTCATGTGTTTTAGAATTCATCATAGTCAGTGCTGATGCCTTTGTTGGTTGGTCAGACAACCCCAGGAGCTGATCAGCAGGGGAATTTATTTCTCTGGAGACTCTCTCCTATGATAAAGGAATTTTAGATCTCACTCACAGGAGCTACTACCATTGACATGAAGCAAGAATTCCTCTGGCAAGGAGGCAGGGGTGCAGATAAGGCAACCTATTTCTGCCATCCAAGCTCTTTCTCAATATACCCAGGTGTTCTCATATATGTATAATACACTGTAGAAGGAAGAATCAAGGCTTCCCATTTTCCTTATTCCAGGTGTTACATTAACACCTTTTTGATGCTGCAGCCTATCCCTAGAAGGTTGCAGGTGTGTGCACTCACACTCACACACTCATACCAAGTCCTAGTAATGATGAAGGTGACTGTGCTCTATTTGAGCTCCAAGAAAGATAGAACACCAAGAATAGGGAGCAGGAAGTTTCAAACAGTATGTGCTAACTTTTTTAAAATTATTATTGTTTTAGGTTCATTGAGGGTACAAAGAATTAGGTTACTCTTTGCATTTGTTAGGTAAAGACCCTCTTATAGTTGCATCCCACCCCCAAGAGGTGTTCCATATACCATAACCCGCATTTCCTCCTTCCTTCTCTCTCCCTCCTTCTCCTGCCCCCCATCCTGAATTGATTTGAGTTTTTTCACTTATGTGGGTATGTATTAAATCATCTACTGGCTTCATATTAGAATTGAGTACATTGGATTCTTGCTTCTCTATTCCTGTGATACTTTACTAAGAATGTGTTCCACCTCTATCCAGATTAGTACCAAAGATATAAAGTCTCCCATCTTTTACCAGCTTTAGACTTCCTCGTTTTTTTCAGACCAGTTTATTTTCTGCTTAGGCTTCTTCCATCTATGAATAGATCTAGGGGAAGCAATTCTATGGTTTAAGTTATGTAGGAGATTTATAAGTAGTGAAGTACTGGTAGTAAATTATAGGATTGTCATGTGTTTTAGAATTCATCATACTTGGTATGCCACTTAAGAAGGCTTATTAAAGACATGACACAGACTCATTACCAATAGTTGATATATTATATCTCTAAACTGTTTATAAGCACACATTAGCATCTAGTTATCAATTTTCAGATACAGGTAAGCAACATATTTTTGCTCTTTTTATGTATTTATATGATATTATTTCCTGGTTTCCAAAATATAATTTGCTTTATGATTATCCATTTTTTTTTGGAAAAAAAATTTCATTGTTTCATAGAACTCATTAAGAAAAAATTATAATAAAAATCACCCAAAATATTATCAGGCTAAAGAAATCACTGTTTATATTTACTTTTTAGTGAATAACCTTTAAAACATCTTTTTATACATACATATATCAATCCATACCTGTTTTTATTTTTCTTAATAGTTTTTAGACATATCTAAAAGTTCTTATACTACTGAAACAAAGCTATACCTAAGGGGAAGAGGGCCAATTGGTAGACTAGAAGCAGCCCAGACATGCCTCTCTCAGGATCAAATACTTCTGGTAGGTGTCCACCCGTGGATGGACTCCCTTAGACTGACTGTAGGAGGTCATCAGAGAACTGATGGGAGGCACTCAGTGTGAAGGAGAAGGGGACGGACAGTTCCCCTCTCCAACATGGAAGGTATCTGGGAAGATCACTACATGTAGAGAAGGGATAAAGGAGAGGCATCCAGGGCAACACACTCCCTGCTTGGACACTGCAATTTGAGTGTCCCACCACCCCACCACCAGTGGCCTCTGTGCTTGTTGGGGAACTTCTTGGAAACTGTATAGTTGCATTGGAAAGTAGGCCTCAGAGGGACCAGCTGGCCTCAGTTCCTGTTGCAGCTGATACCACTCTGGGCTCTCAGGTTTGAAGCTACCACAACCCCATGTCATTGTACTTTGAGCAGTGGAATAAGCTTTATGGGTCACATGGTGCTAGGAAAAGCCCATAGACACAGGTCTCTGCCCCCACAGACACATACATCACCTGAAAAGCCATGCCTCCGTGCCCCTGCATGCCGATGGGAGGAACTAGCCCTCTGGCTCTGCTCACTATGTGGAGGGCCACACCCTTGCAGACCTGAGCACTATGCAGGAAGCCATGCCCCCAGCCTGATTTATGGCCAGGTGGGCCACACCCCCACAGTCACAGATAACATGCAGTGGGCCGTGCCTTTGGTTTTGTGCACCCACCTACTGGCCATACTCCTGTTGAATTATCCAACACTGTGCTGGCAGTCCTGCTCTCTGCCATGGACCTGCTAGACACAAGCTACCCTGCAGCACTGTGACCACTGTCACACCTAGACCTAGATGAAGCAAAGGCCTGCAGCCATGGCATCTCCAGCTACCACCTGGAAAGCCTTGCCAAACAGCCACTCCTATACTGGGGAGACCTCAGCAGAGCAATCTCTCACAGTGCCC
This sequence comes from Galago senegalensis, assembly GCA_963575145.1. Classification (NCBI taxonomy): domain Eukaryota; kingdom Metazoa; phylum Chordata; class Mammalia; order Primates; family Galagidae; genus Galago; species Galago senegalensis. Next base: position 9,821 of record CAUYTI010014790.1, on the reverse strand, counting down.
ACCTCACTCAACCTCCTGCCTGAGCTTCCAACAAGGACCAACTCAGCACTAAATACAAAGATCCTCCGGTACTGGTCAAGGTCTCATGATAACCCAAGCACCTACCAAGGTCTCACAACCCACCCAGATACCAGCCAAGGTCATGTCACCCACCACTGTGGAGAGGGACTTGTGCAGGCTGCTACTTGACTTCCAAAAGTTGCCTGGGAAAGAATACCCCAATCCGAATGAATAACCTCCAGCATCAACCTGCACTATAAGTACAGAGGCTCAAGATGACATAACAGAACAGCTGTATAGTCTCTCGGTGTATCTGACCCACTCCCAGTCCTCCAGAGCAGAACACAGAAGGGTTATCTAGGAACCTCTTCTCCTTTTCAGAAAGGAGAGTTCCCAGTAATGGAAAACAGGCATGCAGCAAACCTATCAGCCTTGAGCTGAGAGAAATCTCTGGTTTTCTTTCTGTGATCCATCTATTCACACATCAATAATTCCACTGCTATAATATTGCTAGTTTTATAATAATGTTTTGACATCTATTATAATAATGTTTCCCATTGTACATTTATTTTTAAGAACTTTATATACTTATTCTTTCATGTGAACTGTTAAATCCTTCATTAAATTTTTATTTTAACTTTTAAATCTTGGTACTATGTGTGTTTCATGGTATTTGATGTCATTTCAGAATTATTACTTGGAGAAAGGATACTACTTTAGCAAAATCAATCTGGTAGAAATACTGTCTGTATATTGACAATGATAGCAAAGAAGTATATAGTATCACAGATCTGATAGAAGTTATAGTCTTTGCCTAGGCTGCCTGGGTAGGGGAAAGTTACTATAAGAAGCTGTAAGACATAATGAAGTGAATGATTGATTTTAACATAAAGCCACTTTTTAATTTTTATGCTAAAAATAACTTCTCACGCTGGACTGAAGGATCCCTTGAGCTCAGGAGTTGGAGACCAGTCTGAACAAGAATTAGACCCGTCTCTGCTAGAAACAGAAATAACTGGGAAACTAAGGCAGGAGCATCTCTGAGCCCAGAAGTTTAAGTTTAAGTTTACTATGAGGTAGGTTCACATGATGGCATTCTAACCTGAGAAAATAGAGTAAGATTCTGTCTCTCGAAGAAGAAGAAAAGAAGAAAAGAAAAAAAATACTTTTCACACTTAGCCAAAAATGTTAAGAATTTACTCTAGTATTTTCTCTGCTCCCCCCTCAAGTTTTTGCATGTAATATTTCTCTAAGCATTCAGAAAAGCTCTAGCTTCATATAAGTTAATCACCTAAATAAGAACTAAGTTCTGTGAAGAAAGAGTAATCAGGTTCGTATGATTTCCTAACATAGGTGGGGAGAGGATAGGGAGGTGAGTGTGAGCCCAGTGGGGGAAGCAGGATTTATAGTCACTGACTATTGTTAACATCAGATAAATTTATTGCTCTCAGCAGATGATTAAGGCTTTTTAATTCTCTGACTTGGCAGGTTCTGATATAATCTGTGTTTCAAGAGTAAAGGGAAAACCATAGGGAGAAAAGTGTAGAATTTAGAGTATAAATTGAAGTCATTTGTAAATGTAATTCTTATTCACAGCATTAAACTGAACCCTGAATGTAGTTGACAGATTTTCCTGGGTAATATTGATATAAAATTTTTGATGTCCTGATTTCTTTCTGTTCTTCTATCTTGGTCAGGTTATTATTTTTCTCAACAAAATGAGACTATCTTACGTACTAGTTTTCTGCTCTGATTTTATTTTCCCAAGATTTCTCTTTTTATTATTAAATCAAATACACATAGATCTTGAATACATTTATGCATATGTGGGGTACAATGTGCTGATTTTTTTTCTATAATCTAACGTGATTATATTTAACCAATCAACATAGCTTTCACCTCAATTCCTTGATTATTGTGCCAAAACATCTATGTTCTACAGTTCGCAGATTTGACTTGTACCCTTGTCATATGTTCCCTAGGTGTGATCCTGCCTTTTACCCTCCTTCTTTAAGTATTTGAATCCTTTTAGATACTAAAATAGAGTATTTTTATTAATGTTAGGGTTTCAAATAGTGGTCATTGATATTGAATAACAAGTATACTTCTCATAAACCTCTGTAGTGATATGGTGTGAATGCATTTCCTACAATTACCTAAAATAGAGAGACACTATGGAATATGGAAACTGGACTACCTATTCTATAGGATCAAGTGTTACCAAACAAAACAAACAAACAAACCGCAAGGACTCTGGAATGTTCTAATCAATGCTCTTATAATTTATTCACAAATATCTTCGGAGGTGGGAAAAATCCCAAATCTTTTCAGGGTAAAACAGTTTCACTAACTCATTATACTTTGACTCTAAAAACTATCGATGCTGGGTTAGATGCAGCTATTTTAAATTAGTCAATAGTAATTACATCGCATAATTATATCATATTTTTATCTTCTGTAAACTAATTTTATTAGTTAAGATAGTTTCCATTATAATAACAGAAAATCTAACCCAAATTTGGCTAATTAGAAAAACTGTGACTTTGCTTTCTCACACAATTGAAAAATATAGAGTTTGGATTTTGATACAAGGATGACTGAATCTGGGGACTCATGTGCTCCAGGCTTGAGTTTTCTTCTTGCCTCTACATTTCTATGTACTATCTCTGTTTTCTGGCCATTCCTATATCTGAGGAAATACCTTCTGGGCCAGGAAGTCAATGAGAACATTTCCTTTCCATGATTGCTGCAAAGTCCAGGAATTGAGACTGAACATACTTATGGGGAATCCTGTCCTTGAACCAATCACCATTACCCTCAGGGTGAGCCTAAGTCTGGTACCACCCCAGAAGGGAAAAGGTAGGTCCAAGCTTATCCCAAATACATCTATGAAGCTGGGGATTGAACTGGTCCTTTGCGAAAACCCGAGCTGTGTCAGAGGACAGAGTGGAGTACTCAGTGAACAACAGTGACATTGGAAAGTCACAAGCCAACATTATTCAAATTTCTTTACCCCCTTCTAGCAGCATAGGATTGAAATCTAATTATCTGAATTTTGTCTTTATACTTAAGAGCTGAGTAACCTTGATTTTAACCTTCTAACCTCTTTGTCACCCAGTTTTCCTATCTCAAACACGGGATTCTTTTCTCTCAAAAGATGTTCTGAAGAATGAATTATATCACAATGGAAAGGTGTAATAGGTCTATAGACCCTATAGAAATAATACTCATTAGCAGAATTTTGTAATGGAAGTTGTCTAACTGTTTTACTGTTTCTGGCCCTAAAATCTTTACTCAGAGTGTAATACCTCCTACAAGGTGTTTCTCTGTACTCTCTGTAACCTCATAAAGAACAACATTCTACAATTTGGGGGTTTTAAAAGCAAAAATGGAGGGCATGTTTAAAATGACTATAGTGTATGTGTATTTCTATGAGGGACATGCAGTGAGTACCAGCACTAGCTCTTTTGCATTAAGGCACTTAGATGAATACTATCAGTTCCCATGTGGCTTTGAAAATGTTCTGTTTCTACTCTTCTGCCATGTTTCGAAATGCTCCTGTGTCTTATCTAACGTGATCTGTGCCATGATGTCCACCTCAAACCTCAAGGCTCTTATTACAATCTACAGAGCAATGTTTAAGATTGTTTTTCTCTTATTCAGAGTCTGTGTTCACAATGCCAAAATGTAATCATTCAAAGCTCATGGAGCCATTGCTTCTCTGTTGATTTCTGTGGAGGATTTTTCTTGCCTCCATTGTGCTCTGCAAGGTGCTGACTTCTTCACAGGATAATGTGGTTGTATGATGCTCCCACCAGCTGCGGCCCTCACTTGAGGCTACTGCAAAAATATCCCATTGCCACTATGTCTGCTCTGTGGCCACAGAGGAGTGATTTAAAGTGCTTTTTGCCAGAAAGAGCACCTTCTTGTGAGGAATCCCTCAGTGAATAGTGTTGTGACACTTTCTGTGTCACAGTATTTACATGCCAGAGCCCCTGTCATCTGGACCATTGCTGTTTAATCTGTGTTCAACATTTGGTGGACTACGAAAGCACTTTATAAAGTACAGAGCACCACAACGATGCTATTACAGCTATTGCTGCCATTTTCTCATAAGCTCTGCTGAAGCTTTTTATCAGTTTGGGCTTTTCATATCAGACACTGTGGTGCAAAGTTCTAGTTGGCTGCACAATTGCATACTTTTTTCTCTTTTCACTCATAACAGAAACTTGACTTCTTTTACATGTGTCCAGTGTGTGTGTGTATATATATATATATATATGTATAAATGTATACACACATATATACAAATATACATATATACATACACACACAAATAGTTTTCCAAATTTTTTTAAAGCCAGAGGTAGAAGATATGTTAAAAGCAGAAAACTATTGTTTTAGAAGCAGACCTTCTAGAAGTACCTTTAAATGTGGCTATCTGGCTTCTCCCTCCCTTGCCTGGCTTGTAGATGAGACTGCTGGAGCACCAGCTGCCACCTTCTTGACCTGAAGGTAGAAGTGTGTGCTGAGGATTACGGAGCAGAAATTACGGAAAGATCCTAGGGGAGCTGCGCTGTCTGTCACCCTTAAGGCATTAACTACTGGATTTGTTTTAAAAGACAGAATAGAATTGTAAGATAACTTAATGTCTTTCTGCCTCTGTAGTTGGATTTTTTATTAGCAGCTGAATACAATTCCTAACTAATTTACACTCTTACCTTTTTTCTCTTGTCATAGTACCCATATTTAGCATATGAACTCACATAAATGTAAAGAGATCATAATTGTGACTATCACATTATACTCCAGTTCATGTACACCATTTTTATATTGCAGGGATATTTAATACATATGTTGATATATTTTGTTACATTAGCACAGCACTGTAAACACTGTACTGTACTTATCCAAGAAAAAAAATTACCCTTTTTCTCTAAAAAGCCATCTACATTTATCGAAACATCTATTTTGAAATCAACACATTAGTGTTTGATTAAGTAACATTAAATGTGGAATTTACCCATTATAATACTCTTTAAAATTTTGAATTAATTGTTTTAGGCCATGTAGAAAACTACCAGAATATGTAGATTAGTATCAGGGTTATGATCACACCCAAAGCTAAAGGTCGTGTTTTTTATATTTAAGTGGAAGTATGAGTTTTATTCTATTTCTCACCCATGGGTAGTACTGTGAATTCACCAACCAAAAAAGCTTTCCAAAGGTAGACTGGAAGGAGGTGTGTTCAAATTAGAGCAAATTTATTCATTCCTCTCTGCTCCTGGCTTTGGGTAGCTCTCCCTATCCCTTGAATGCCTTTCCTGTTCTTCTTTACCGGGCAAAATCTGACTTACCCTCAAAGCCCAGATCAGATGACACTTTTCTGTGAAGCCCTCCCAAATTCAAAGACAGAATTATTCCTTCCTTTCTCTAGCTTTTTGGAACAAGCAGCAGATGTATTTGGGATCACATAGAGGACTTCTATCAAGTCACTTAATTTCATTAAGCCTCAAGTTTCATTTTCCAAATAATTATAATAATACCTATGCTATAAATCTGCTGTGAGATAAATGAAGTTAGTTATATAACGTCTTTATGAAGAAGTTAGCCCATATTTAGCCCTCAAATTTTAGAATTTTTCAACATCCTTCTTTTCTTCATTAGTTTTATGAAAATTATTTTTTCCATTTTAGCACTAGATATGATTTACTTTATGTCTTTTTAGCATTATGTCTGTTTAGTTATAGTCTAAATTATACAGTGTAGAAGAGGAAAATTTTCTTGCTCATCTTTGGAGACCTTGGACCTAAGTATTGAATAACTCGCTTACTAATTAGGTAAATGTAAAATAAGTATCTCTCGAACTAATGAATTAAGTGTTCATGCCTTGTGCTTTGTGTGTAAAAATCCTGTGCATACATCCTGAAACATTAGAGAAGTGTTCTGTTTTTGCTAACAAATCCACATATTCTTATCTGATTACCTACTACGGAAGGGATGAGAATGCCTTACCATAATGGTAAATAAAATTAACTTCCCCAGATGGGGCAAGTATCTAATAATCCTGGCTAAACCAACCAATCACAAGCACTATAAAAAAGAGGAAATGTGATAATTTCTGTGTGTAAAGTGGATTCTTTCAGACCAAAATGTATGCAAAGTGGTTGGAAATAGGAAAATAAAGCTCTCAAGGGCCTTAAATGAACATTCTGGGATGGGGAAGAGCACATCCCTTTCAACAACCTCAACAACCACTCAAGAAATACAAATATACCAACCATATTGTGTTGTTTTAGTCCATGCTGAATTTCATGGAGTATAAATTCTTGTCCAATCTAAGCACATCTGTTCATAATAATTAACTTTTGTGCCTTGTGAGCAGAAAAGCAGCATCAGCTATACAGTGAGATGCACTGGCTTTATTTCTGTTTGTCATAATGATTCATTGAAACATTATGGGGAAGCAGATGCTTTTTATGCACTCTAAGACTGCATTGTGGCTGCCTTTGTGCTGCCATTACTCCTCATATGTTGAATTAAGCAGGGTTTTAAGGTTGTAGAGCATTAAGGTTGTCAAGCATTAATACCACTGTGGGAATATAATTTTGAAACCTTAAGAAGTCATTTGCTTATTCTAAAACTCAGCTCCTCTTTTCTCCCTGGAGTGAGATCATAATTTAAATTCTAATCTAAAATTTGAATGGAAGCTTTTATAAAGTTGCAAATCATTAGACTGGAAGTTCCTGTGAAAACTTTAATTCCAGACTCAGGTCTACCACCTTCTCTGTCAAAGACAGGTAAAAACACCTTCCCAGTAGAGATGTTATGATGATTAAAGTGAAATTATATGAGCGGAGCACATAAGGGGAGCCTGACATGTGGCAATGATAACAGTTTGTAACAATTACTTTCTAGGCCTTGGCCTTGTTCTAAATCTTTATGTGGATGGTGGTATTTAATCGTCAAGAAATCCTATGAAGTGGATACTACTATTGTACTCATTTTGTATATTAAGAGACTGAATCCTAGAAAGATTAATTTCACTGAGCTCATTAATCAAGATAATAAAGAACCAGGATTCAGACCCATTCAGTTTGAGTCCAAAGCTGACCCCCTTTACTCTCCCCTTCTTACTCCATAAATATTAGCTGACAAGTCTTTGACTAATTCTGATACAAAAGCAGAGTTTGACCTTGAGTTGAGATTTGAGCATACATTGGTTAATGCCATAAGTTATGTAGGGTATAATGTATGTCCTAGAAAACCCTCTAACTCTCTCTGATTTCTAGACTTGCAATATCACTGTTTGTCACAGAGCCTCACTTTGTGGCCTTCCAGGTACAGCAATATACCTGGTGGTATAAGGTCATATAAAGTGATGTGGAGGAGCAGATGTTCCTTTATTTGTGTTATGAACACATCAGGATATTATCTGGCATTTCCACAGCTTTTATAAAATGAAGTCATTGCAAAGCTATTATTGGTGGGGCAGCCCCTGAGTAATGACATTTGTTGCTCTTTGTGTCCATATTCCTGACTCCTGGGCAAACTCCATGGCCTGAGTCAGCCAACACATAGTGTGGTAGAAACTCAAGGAGTATGAAGATAGAGGAGGCAAAGAGTCTGACAGTCAATGTTCAATCTGAAATCAGGAATGAGAAAAACCATAAGTGAGCAGAAACCGTGAGGTTAAAAAGAATCTACATAAAAGAGCAAATAAACAACAATAGCAACAACAACAAAAAGCCTGGGCACAGATGGCTGGGAGAGAAGGCTGGAACAAATAGGAGGTGGATGCCAGGGAGCAGGACAAACACACATTCAGCTCAGCAGTAGAGGGATGGGTAGCCTGACCTCTGGCAGCCACATACCCTAGTTCCTTTCCCATGCTAGATTTGTGTTCTATGTCTCCTCTTGTATTTCTGCGAGGTCCTTCTCTCTGATCGTCTGACACAATAACCTTACAGCATTCTAACACTCTCCATTGGGATATCGTGAGACATTCTTTTATTTTCAATGAAAAGCAAAAATTAAAGTGTCTGCTCTTCACTGACTATGCTGGGAAGGAGTCTGGTATTAAGAGAGAATTTTTGCTGTATGTAGCTCTAGGCTGAAATCTCTTTTTTGGTACTTACTAGCTACAAAGGGTGTGGGAGGAAGCTATTTTGATTAAGTAGAAGCAACTAGGTAAGTGTTTAGTCTCTTGCTTATGTGAATGAATTTGACTGGAAACCTGATGACAAATTAGTCTTCAAGCCAAACTGGCAACAGAAAAACTGCAGTGAATTGGTAATTTTGAAAGATATTAATTCCATAAATTTCACTGATGAATATTCATCATTTTATATGAAGAAATGTAGGAAGATGAATGAGATTCTATTTGACAAGAATAAATGCTCTGGCTCTAGCAAAGCAAGGTACCATATTATTGTCAGCAGTAATGCCTTTCATTTATTTCTATGTTTTCTCTAAGTCATAATCATTTTGAAAGTGAATTTTAAATAGAAAAACACATCACTCTCGAAGACATATAGCAACAAATGGCCACAGAAAAGACTATGTCACAGGAGACTTAGATTATCTTTTTCCCCATAGTCAAAACTCTTAAGAATATAATATGTTGGCTCGTTGCCTATAGCTCAACTGGTTAAGGCGCCAGCCACGTACACCTAAGGTAGCGGGTTTGAATCCAGCCTGGACCCACCAAACAACAATGACAGCTGCAACCAAAAAATGGCTGGGCATTGTGGCAGCCGCCTGTGGTCCCAGCTACTTGGGAGGCGGAGGCAGGAGACTTGCATGAGCCCAGGAGTTGGAGGTTGCTGTGAGCTGTGATGCCACGGCACTCTACCCAGGGGGACAGCTTGAAGCTCTGTCTAAAAAAAAAAAAGAATACAATATGTTTCCAAGGTAAAAGTGACAGATTAACCCAGGAAATTAGCACCAAGTGCAATTTTCACTTTACACATCATATTATTTTGCAATTTTTGATTTCTTCTTTATTTCCTAAGTATCCAAGCAGAGACCAAGTCCTTTATTACTCATTTCCCTGGAACCTAGTATAGGTGGGCCCACAGTTGGCATTCAATAAATGTCTATTAATTGTTTTCAATTTTACTAGGCACCTTATGAGATAATAAAGAAGGCTTTATAATTCCTATCCTCAAAGTTTTATTTGAAAGAGAAGAAAGTCTCCATCTTTCTTTAAGGCTGCATAATATTCCATGGTTTATATATACCACAATTTATCGACCCATTCATGGGTCATTTGGCACTTGGGCTTCTTTCATGACTTAGCAATTATGAATTGGGCTGCAATAGTCATTCTGGTACATATATCTTCATTATAATGTAATCTTTAGTCTTCTGGATGTATACCTCTTACCTGTTTACATGGATGGAGCTGGAACATATTCTTCTTAGCAAAGTATCTCAAGAATGGAAGGAAAAGTATCCAATGTACTCAGTCTTATTATGAAACCAATTTATAGCTTTCTTATGAAAGCTATAACCCGATTATAGTCCACAAAGAAGAGGAAAGGGGAGAGGGAGGGGAGGTAAGGGTGGAGGGAGAATAATTGGTGGGACCACACCTATGGTGCATCTTACAAGGGTACATGTGAAATTTACTAGGTGTAGAATATAAATGTCTTAACACAATAACTAAGAAAATGCCATGAAGGCTATGTTAACCAGTTTGATGAAAACATGTCAAATTGTAAATATAACCAACACATTGTACTCCATGATTGCATTAATGTACACAGCTATGATTTAATTAAAAAAGGGGGGGATGTAAGGTACATGATAACTAACAG
>CAUYTI010014783.1:0-20775 GCA_963575145.1 Galago senegalensis | reverse complement strand
AGGCGCCCGCCACAACGCCCGGCTATTTTTTGGTTGCAGCCGTCATTGTTGTTTGGCGGGTCCGGGCTGGGGATTCGAACCCACCACCTTAGGTGTACGTGGCTGGCGCCTTAGCCGGTTGAGCTATAGGTGCCGAGCCGGGTTTTGGGTTTCTTTAGCAGAATTTTTTTTTTTTTATTGAGACAGAGTCCCACTTTGCCGCCCTCAGTCCTGTGGTGTTGTAGCTCACAGCAACCTCTAACTCTTGGACCCAAGTGATTCTCTTGCCTCAGCCTCCCAAGCAGCTGGGACTACAAGTGCCCTCCTGGCTAGTTTTTCTATTTTTAGTAGAGATGGGGTCTCACTCTTGCTCAGGCTGGTCTGGAACTCTTAAGCTCAGGCAATCCACCCCTCAGCCTCTCAGGGTGCTGGGATTACAGGCGTGAGTCTCTGCTCCCCGCCTGAGATGACTTTTTAAATATCAAATTAATAAACACTTAAAAAATGAGAACACTCAACATTGGCAAGGGTTCTCTTATATTACTGATAGAATTTTTAATGACATGGGAAAATTGTTGTGATATGATAAATGAGGAAAAATATATATATAAAATACATACAGTGTGATCTCAGCCACATTCTAAAATAGTAGTAAGTTTTACGAGCACACCTTTGTGCCAAGCACTAAGACTATTTACATGTATAGGTGCACTTCATATTCACAATAATCCTATGAGTTAACACTATTAGTACCCTCATTTTACAGAGGGTGATGCTACTATTATTGTCATTTTATGTCTCAGTTTCCTCAACTCCCTTAAGGAAACTGAGACAATGGAGAGATCAAATGATGGAGCCATGACTGCAACTCACATTAATTCTAGAGCCTGTGATCTTAATTACCACAATGTACAGAAATTAAACTCTTTTAGGGTTGAGTATACTGTTCACTTTGATTCCGTATTTTGCCATAGATTTTTCCACTATTTTACTTCTCAAATGCAATGATTTTTTTAAGATCAATAATCACAAGACAGCAACAATAGTGCCCCTGAAGTTCCCCTAGAAATATTAATAAGAAACCTTATAAATCATAATCTAATAGCTTTAAACTTTTTTAATATAAGAACTGCTTTCTAAGTAAAATTTTATGTGGATCTATCATCTATCAGTGCATTTTAAAGCTCAGGTTTGTAACATTTATGAGAACAGTAAATCTCTTGATGAACACAAACTTTAAATTATGGATGACTGGGGCAGTATCATGTCAAGTTAGTTTTGTTTGGATTGCACAGCATCAAGAAAAACCTGATTCACAGAGATGAGCAGATGCAAATTATAAGAATTTTTAATGCAAATGAGTTTGTTTTTTAAAACAGCACATGAATGCTATCTAAGGATTTAATTACACCTATCCAGAAGTATAAGAAGTAGGACATTTCCAAATTAATTCTATAATAGTATTAAGGAATGTGAATACTTGGTAATTGTAAATATATTGGTAAAACATAAAAATCTTAAAATACACACTAATAATGTTATCAAGACATGCATAAGGCAGGCAGTCACATGTTATTACATAATGCAATGAGAGCTCTATTGTACTGAATTTGCTTATATAATTTTACATGAACAAACAAGTACTGGCCTAAATTTTTACAATACCAATATAAGTCTTATTAATTAATAGCATTTTTTACAAGTCAAGTATATGCACAAAGTGAGTGAGAAATTTTATTCCAAGGATTGTTATCCTGGGTATTGGCATTTTGGATAATTTAAATTTTCTTCCTTTTGCTTATTTTCCCCCAAATACTCTAAATGCATTGCATCTTTTGCCCTTTTCATTTTTTTATTCTAAAATTATAATTATAAACCACAGAAATTTGCAAATAAAAATGAACAGGGAGATCTCAAGCACCCTTCACCCAACCTCTTCTAATATAAAACTTGTATACCTCTAGTATCTTACCACAATCAGTAAACTGACCTTGGTACAATCCTGACTTTATTCAGATTTCACCAGTTTTATATGCTGTGTGTGTAGTTCTATGCAATTTTACCATATTTGTAGCTCTTTGTAATCACAGTTGAGATACAGATCTGTTCCATCCCCTAAGACTCCCTCGTGCTACCTCTTTATAAGCATGCCACCCCTTCCCACCCATTCCTAACTCCTAGTGTTATCCATCTCTACAGTTTTATTATTTCAATGTTATACACATGCAATCATATAGTTTGTAACCTTTTAAGACTGGCACTTCTTTTTCCACTCAGCATGAACTCCCCTGAGAAAACCTGGCAATACAAATCAGCAGTCTCAAATATGTTAAAATTTAGCATGATATATTCAAGTGTATATAAACATTTGGTGTCTTAACATTTAAAATATTAAAAAAGTGAAGCAAATCCTAGTTTCACTGAGACAAAGCAAGGATTCCAAGGAACAAATTCTGAAAACTGGTAATCTAATGCAAGTCTAATGCAACCTAGCACAGGCTGAATAGCCCTTGCTTTGTTTGAATGTGGGGATTCACACTTCTCCTCTCCTCCCTATATCCAGGTGCCTAAATCCACTTTATGGTTCTTCCCCGGCCTGACCTGGCAAGTATTCCCCATAGCTCACCCCACAGCCTAACTGTTAGAAATGCCAGGTCTTCACAGAGTTAGGCTTAGAAGACAAAAACTCCAGGAACTCCCTCCTGAACACCATGCCTTCACAGCTACGTTCTTACTTTTCAGAAAGACTGTTCTGAACAGATAAAAGCTATAATGCAAACTCTGGGCTTTGTCATACAAATTTTTAAAAAGGCACAATTTTAAAAAAAATTTACAGGTATCACTACATCAATATCAGGTCAAAGTGGAATTTCAAGTAGTGGTGGTAAAGGGCTTGCACTCTTTTTTTTTTTTTTTTGAGATGGAGCCTCAAGCTATCCCCCTGGGTAGAGTGCCATGGCATCACGCTCACAGCAACCTGCAACTCCTGGGCTCAAGCGAGTCTCCTGCCTTAGCCTCCCAAGTAGCTGGGACTACAGGCACCCACCACAACGCCCGGCCATTTTTTGGTTGCAGCCATCATTGTTGTTTGGCGGGCCTGGGCTGGGGATTCGAACCCGCCACCTTAGGTGTATGTGGCTGGCGCCTTAGCTGCTTGAGCCACAGGCACCAAGCCAGGGCTTGCACTCTTAAGGCAGACTGACTGGGCTAAAATCAGTCACCTGTCACTGTGCTATCTGGATCAAATTTCCTTTACATTCTGTGTGCCTCAGTTTTTCATTTACAAAATGGTTATAAAAGTTACCTACCATGGGACTGTTTAGAATATTGCCTAGCATATAATAAACATTATCTATTAAGTATTAACAATTATTTCTGGGTGGCACCTCTGGCTCAGTGAGTAGGGTACCAGCCCCATATTCTGAGGGTGGAGGGTTGGAAGCTGGCCCTGGCCAAACTGCAACAAAAAAATAGCCAGGCATTGTGGCAGGGACCTGTAGTCCCAGCTACTCAGAAGGCTGAGGCATGAGAATCGCCTACGCCCAAGAACTGGAGGTTGTTGTGAGCGGTGACACCAGGACACTCTACCGAGGGTGACAAAGTGAGACTCCATCTCTTAAGAAACAATTATTTCTAATGCAGGGCAGTCCAGATTCACCTCTTTGTGGTATATCTTTAATCCCCTTGTACTCTGATTTCATACTCCTGAAATTTCCATACCAAGAAACAATGGCAACATAAGCATTTTCTCTTTTTTTTTTTTTTTACAATTTTGACTGGGGCTGGGCTTGCACCCACCACCCCTGGCATATGGGGCTGGCGCCCTACTCCTTGAGCCACAGGTGCCACCCTGCGTTTTATTTCTTAAATTCATCTTGGTCAAAACTACTAGGACAAATTTTCTTTTACACACTGGCAGTTATTAACATTTCACTAAATATAAATATAAGCATTTAAAGTAGGATGGTAATAGAAAGAACACTAAGCAAAAAGCAGAATACAGATCAGAATGCATATACCTTCGTATTTTAAAAACTGGGAGAATATGGTCATATTCATGCTTGTATATGCATTAAATGGCTCTGGAAACTTTTGTGACTGCCTATGGAGAGAGACAACTAGATGTCTGAGGCAGACTTTTCACTGTACATGCTTTGCTATCTTTCAAATCTAAAGCAGTGAATGCACTACCTATGCAAGAATTCAATTTTTACAACTGGAGGGGAGGGAGAAGATTAAACAAGTACTCTGGAAGCCAGACTTCTAGTCTCAATTTGCTTCTACCTGTGTTATCTTCAATAAGTCACTTAATTTCTGAGTTTCAGCTGGACAAAGTAAAGAATAGTAAAAATTTCTGGGTTCTATTCTAATTATCTCACTGGGGGGTAGTAAACAGATGGTACTTTTGTTTAACATATGGGAACCAAGGTACGAATCCAGTATCTGTAAAACAAGGGAACTTTGGGGGACTTAATGATTTTCAAATGGCAATCAACCTTCAAACAACATGGGTTTGGACTGCACCAAGTCTACTTACATATAGATCTTTTTCTTTTCTTTCTTTTTTTTGAGACAGAGCCTCAAGCTATCCCCTGGGTAGAGTGCTATGCCTTCACTGCTCACAGTAACCTCCAACTCCTGGGCTCAAGCGAGTCTCCTGCCTCCGCCTCCCAAGTAGCTGGGACCACAGGCACCTGCCACAACGCCTGGCTATTTTTTGGTTGCAGCCATTATTGTTGTTTGGCGGTCTGGGCTCAATTGGAACCTGCCACCTTAGGTGTATGTGGCTGGCGCCTTAGCCGCTTGAGCCATAGGCGCCGAGCCATATAGATCTTTTTCAACCAAATGAGGATGGGAAATAAAGTAGTTTCAAAATAAACCTGTGTGTATGGAGGCCCAACTTGTTGTATATGCAGGTTCCCCAGGACTGATGGTGGTAGGCTTTGAGTATACAAGAAAAGCTGGAGTCCTGGAACAAATACTCCACAAATAACCAAGGAACAACTTCACTATTTTTATGCATTTTTAGGAACTACAGAATTGTCAGGCCTACTAACCTCTCAAGACCATTTGTACTATTCTTATATAAACATCCTTCTTTGAAGGGGCCTAATACGTAGAAAGTACCTATACACACATTCCGCATATATTCTTGTTTTTCTTGTACTACTTCTGAAATTGATAGAAGTGAACTTTAAATCTTTATGCTATGCCCCAGAGTAAGCAATAAAGTACATTAAATACGCAAAGGACTATATCTAAGAAACTTCTTAAAGGCATTTACTACCAGACACTGCAAACAAAAAAAAAAAGTAGCAACTCCAATATAATGATAACAGCTATAACTGAGTTAATACCTTATTTCAAGTATGTACATGTATCATCTTTAATCTTAACATTCATCTGGCAAAGTGGGTTTGGGGGGGGTTTTTTTGAGAAAGAGTCTCAAGCTATTATCCTGGGTAGAGTGTCTGGCATCATAGCTCACAGCAACCTTCAACTCTTGGGCTCAAGCAAGCCTCTTATTTCAGTTTTTCTATTTTTAGTAGAGACGGGGTCTTGCTTCCACGTACCTTGGCCTCCCAGAGTGCTAGAATTACAGGTGTGAGTGCAGGGTGCAAAGTGGGTTTTAATATCCCTATTTATCATAAGAAATTAAGGCTTCATGAGAATAAGTGACTAGCTTAATACCACAAGTCAAAGACGTAGCAGAGCCACACCACCCAGAGTCACTGGATTTGACCTCAGGGCACCAAACCAAAGGGGCAGAGAGTGCCTACTTAACATTGACTGGTAGGCTAATACAGGTTCACAGAAGAGTTTTCAACAATTTCTGTAAAAATGGGGGAAATAAGAAGAAAGTAAATTTTTCATTAAAGCTAAATGATTCAATTTAAAGACTCTTTTATTCTGAGATTCTGTTCTTTCAAATTGAGTGAAAATATTGTTTTATTAAATGAAATGATGGTGATAGTAAGTACTGGTGTGAGTTACTGCTGCTGTCTTTATTGGTTATACTTGGTGGACTAAAGAAACTACAATTTCTATTGCAATCTCCTAATTTGAGGGAAATATTTCCTTTGAAATGTAAAAGGCTGAAATTATTCCTTTACATAATTGTGCCTTCCAAAACACTAGAGGATTTTATGCACAAGACATGCCCCTCAAAACTCTCTCATTAAGCCTACCTTATTCTATCTGGATTAGGATATCTAAAGATTGAGAAATGAGAATAAAGTAAGTTTAAGCAATCCAAAATCACGAGTTAACACTGGATCCTGGAAGAGAACTTCCCTTAGGATCTTTTTCTTTCTTTTCTTTTCTTTTTTTTTTTTTTTTGAGATGGAGTCTTACTTTGTCGCCCTTGGTAGAGTGCTGTGGTGTCCTATCTCATAGCAACCTCAAACTCTTGGGCTCAAGCAATCCTCTTGCCTCTGTCTCCCGAGTAGCTGGGACTGCAGGTGTCCACTACAACACCTGGGTGGTTTTTTTTAAGAGATGGGTCTCTCGTTCCTGCTCAGGCTGGTCTTGAACTCCTGAGCTCAAGCAATCCACCTGCCTCAGCCTCCCAGAGTACTAGAATTACAGGTGTGACCTCAGGATCTTTTTCTTCTGTTTACTCTTCTTCCATTCTATTAATTGGAGCCTGAGCTCAAACTTTTTCTTTCTTTTTTTTTTTTTTTTTTTGAGACGGAGCCTCAAGCTATCCCCCTGGGTAGTGTGCCATGGCTTCACGCTCACAGCAACCTCTAACTCCTGGGCTCAAGCAAGTCTCCTGCCTCAGCCTCCCAAGTGGCTGGGACTACCAGCACCCGCCACAACGCCTGGCCATTTTTTTTTGGTTGCAGCCATCATTGTTGTTTGGCAGGCCCGGGCTGGGGATTCGAACCCTCCACCTTAGGTGTATGTGGCTGGCGCCTTAGCGGCTTGAGCCACAGGCACCGAGCCCAAACTTTTTCTTAAAAGAGTTACATCTTTGAATTTTACTGTACATATAGCGGTCAATACTCAAAGGAACTAACTTGAAGTGTCCAATAATGACCTTTCACTTAAAGTCTTTTTCACCTTGATAAAATATAAACTTTTAATGATATTTACTCTACCCATTTCCCCCCACCAAAAAAAAATGAGTCTATAAATCAGATTTAGGCCATTTAATTTTCAAGTTTCCATATCTGAAACAAACAAAATAAATAAATATATGATTTCGCAAGGAGTAATCAGGCTAATCAAACTGAATACGCTTCTTGAAATAATCTCATTCATGTATGGCAAATAAGTTACTCACTCCTCTTATTAGCATATCTTTTTCTTACCTATCATCCTTTAGCAGGCATCAAAGTTAAAATATTTTATGTACAAAGCTTTACAATTATTTCACACATTACATTCACATTTAAAACTATAAAGATATCTAGTTAATTTCAGTCTTACATATACTTTTAATATATTACTTGATGTTATGTGGAGCTTTATTTAAAAGGGGAAAAAAACACAAAAACACGTCTCTTGCAGGACACATAGATAACTATGAGAATTAGAGTCTAAACTTCTTATTCGGTTCAAAAATGCTACTTTTAAAGAAAAGTTAATTTTAAGAACTTAAGTATACAGTATTCTTTCCACATCCAAATGTTAAAAAGTCCATTAAATTTATTATAGATCACGTTTCCAAAAAAATCTAAAATTAGTAATAATTCTCTCTAAATTCCATATGTAACTAATATCAAATGTGTTATTTTCAGTTCTTTGTTTTTTAAATACTTAAGATGTGCTGCTGCATAGTCTTATTGTCTTTTCACTAGGTATTGATTCATTCAACTATACTTTGGGCATAAGGTACTTTTAAGTTTAAAAGTCCTTTCCAAAAGTGGAAAATAAAATGAAAATGTTTGCTCAGTGGTTCTCAAAGGATATCTGAGAGTCTAATAAATTAGCCTATTAACTTGGTTCAAAATGACAAACAACAAATGTTGAGCTTTTTAAAAGTCACATCAGTATTTTTTTCCATTGTAAACTGATAACCACATTTTAAATGCATTTCAAAATACGTATAATACAGTCATAATGATAATTATTTCCCCTCTAAAAAGCTACAAGATTTTGGTTTAAGAGCAAGTGCAAGTGAAGATAGTAGATAGAGTACCTGGTTCATGAAAAAGGCTAAGTGGAATAGACTGGCACCCTGAAGTTTATAAACAGTAATAGGACAAACTTCCATGCTAGCTTGTTCACGTAATCAGCAATATGAAGGTTAAATAAACTAGTGAGCTATATATACACTTCTGTCCACCTACCAATTTACCGATCAACACTAGGAGAAATCGCTCAAATGTGACTGTTAACAAACATCAAACTATTAGGCATAGTCGCTATTAAAAGTGCAACCTATCAATTTTGAAATTATTTCTTTGACTTTTCCTATGTGTTTTAATGACTCCTCCCAATTAAAGAAACAGTCCTTTTAAAATGTAAAGTACGCTTTTTTTCCAAAGTAACTTGCCTAGGAAAATTTAATGCATTAAAATGAACTGCAACAGACAAATCAATTACAACGTGTTTAAAAAACTAAAATGATCAGTAAAACAAACTAATCGCTCCAGTTTAGCAAACTGAGTATCTCATTATGCCAATCAACAACATTGAAAAGTCAACCTTCTGCCTGTAACACCATTGCTACACATAAAAGCACTCATCTTTTACTCAAGTTAAGCTTAAACTAGACCCAAACTCAAATCGTTTCTCCCACCCGGGCACATAGAAATATCCGAGGAGAAATCCAAGAAATCAGATATGTTAAGTGCCAGTATCGTCTTCCACAGTAGGGTCAAATTCATGCTTGCCCGCAAATGTCACCGTCTCAAGAAGTCTGCAAATTCTCACTAGCGCTACAAAAAGGCCTGACCACGGAAACACCTGTCCTAGCACCAGGAAGACAGTGGGAAATGCAACCCCCCTGAGTCCACGCCGGCCGCACAATCTCGGGCTGTAGCGATCGGAGGACAAGAGGTGGATACTGGCCTCACAGACCCCTCTGACAGGGTCTCATACCCCTGACCCGCCTCCCACGGCAAAAACCTGGAAACCTGTCAAGCCGGCCGACCCACCCTCCGCAAACCCCTCGTGCTCCTCCCCTGTCCGGCCCCAGCCTGCCCAACTGCGCCCGGTCCGCTCCGGCCTCCCGGCTGCACTCTGCCACCTCATCCCTCCTCGGCGGCCTCGCGGCCCCGCCACCTCCGCCAGGCGGCCTGGGCTCGGGCCGCCCCCCGAGCAGAAGCACCCGGCCTCCGCCCCCCTCCCCGGCTCCGACCCCTTCGGTCCCTCCGCGGTCCAGTTCCCGCCGCCCCCCAGGCCCGAGCTCCCGCCGCGCGCTCCCCACCCCCAGCCTCCGCCCTCGCCCCGCTCGGCCGCTCCCGGCCCACTCCTCCCAGCTGGGCTACCTGGAGGCAAGGGCGGCGGAGCACTTCACCCAGGGCCCCAGGTCGCAGAGGGCCCGGTGTTCGGGGTCCCGCTCCTTCTCCCGCTCCACGTGGTAGGCGTAGATGGAGAGCAGGATCCCGGCGGCGCACACTGCATACCGGGCCACCCGCTCCCACCGCGGTACCGACACTCTCAGCAGGACGGGCGCCGCCATCTTCCCCCCTCCGCCGCCGCCGCCGCCGCCGCCTCCCTCCGCCTCCACCTCAGCCGCCGCCGCCCGTCGGGGCCCGACCCAGCCGCCGCCGCTGCCGCCACCGCCTCCGCCGCCGCCGCCACAGCCGCCGCCGCCGCCGCGCCCCATTGGCTCGGTCCTCTCCTCCGGGCCCCGCCCCCACAGGCGCGCAGCCCAACCGCCCCGTAAGGAGTGAGCTGGAAAGGGCGGGGAAGGCGCGCGCGGGCGCGGAGGGAGGGGGCGGAGCGCGCAACCGCCGAGAAGGCCCGACCCTCTGGAGGAGACTAAGGCGGTGCGGCGGGCGGGACTGAGGGAAGGGGCGGGGCCATCGTTGGAGGGGCGGAGCTAGAGGTAAAGGGCGGGGTAGTGCGAGGGAGAGAGACCCTAGGGGAGCGATGCAAGGAATAAATTTCCACGATACCCCTGGAAAGCAGCTCTTGACAAGCTCTTGGCCCCTCCCCCTGGGGACGCAATCAATTGCTATCCTTTTTTGTCGTTATCACTTGATATGTCTGACCCAATCCCCGAGCTCCGGAACCACGTTCCTATGACCTGATCTTTCCCACTGCCACCTCCAGGCATCTTGTGTTCAACATGTGCAAAACTTTTTTTAAAACATGATTTACAAAAAGATGATTTGTGTGACCTGAATTTGAGTTGGCTTACCATAATTCATACAATATAGAAAAATGTAAAGATGAACCAAAAACTTAGAACCAAGAGAAAAAAGACATATCAGAATAAAATGAAAGACCAGGAGTAAGAACATAGATAAGCAGGCCATAAGGACTTGCACAATTATTAAAATTGCGTCATAAGTTTGTCTCTGAGCTTCCTGGTGGCCAAAACTAAAAGAAAAACACATGTATGTGCTTCTCCCTGTCTCTAAGAAGAAATACAGTTTTGTTGGAGATTGTCAGCTTTGCACTCAGATTTTCAGGAGCTTACTATGGTGATTTTCAATAATAAGCAATGTTCCTATATTAATTGTATATTGTTTGGTAAAAATTACCCCAAATTTAGCACTTTAAAACAAACAATAAACTTATTTTCTATGGGAAACCCAAGAATCTGGGTGCAGTTTAGGTGTGTCCTCTGGCAGGGGAGTATCCCAGTGCTTGAGAATCCTCCTTCAAGTTCACCCTTTTGGCTGCTGGCACACCTCAGGTCCACCTCTCTGGCTGTTGGCTGGAGCTATGTTTCTTTACACTTAGACCTCTCCGAAAGAAGCAGCTGCCTTATCCCAGAGCAAGGATTGAGAGAAAGCAAGAGAGGGAGATATGATAGTCTCTTTTTGTGTAACCTAACCTTGGAACTGACATCCCATTTCTTTTACATTTTCTATAACAACTTAGAAGATAGTGCCCCTAAGTCCAGACCATGCTCAAAGGGAGAGGATTATGCAAGGCATGAATACCAGGAGGGGAGGATTAATAGCTGTCTATCACAGTCTTCAAAGAGATCCCCACTCTAATTCCCTAATTGTTTTCATAAATCTAAGGGGATGGATTACAATCTCTCTTCTTCTGAATTTCTTTACTCGGTTATAAGGTCTCTTGGTCATCTACGTTCTGTCACTATGTTTGCAAGGTTTATTCATGTTATTACACTAACAATTTATTTTATAACAATTGCTACGTATAATAATGCAATAGTCCATTCTATAGATAATCACAATTTCATTTATCCATTCTGCAATTGATAGACATTTGGTCCTTTTTTAGCTATTACACAAGTGCTATAAACATTCTGTAAACATCTTTTGGTGAACATAAGCACTCATTCCTATTGGAACTAACTAAATGAGGAGTGAAATTACTGAGTGAGATAGTACTAGCCTCTATTAACTCAGGTGCTCCAAGAAGCAGATACCACGGTGGAATTTGATTTACGAAAGTTTAACAGGGGAAAGTTCCCGTGCAGGATAAATGAGAGAGGAAACAAGAGTAGGCATGAAGAATCTCCTGATGACAATGAAGGTCTGACAACTGTGGGAGCACTGCGGTTTCAGTCAGGCTAACAGGGAGCCCCAAAGCAGACTGTAAGGCCGGAATGGCCCTGATCCTAGTGCCTCTGCCACATAGTCATTGGCCAGGAACGGCTTGGGAACCCTCATGCTAAGTGATCTACGTGAGCATGAACACTGCAAGTAGACCCAAAGCTGCAGCAGCTGAAGTCTCTTGGCCAACGACACTCCATACAGCAGGCTCTTGCAGTGAGCTCTGAGTAGGGTACTGGCACAACCACCATGCTACGAACAATTTTCCAAAGTGGTTGTACCATTTAAACTCCCTCTAGCAACACATCAGAGTTCCTATTATTCCACATCCTCGCCAAACCTTGGCATTGTCAGTGCTTTTCATTTAAGACATTTGGTTGGGCTCGGGGCCTATAGCTCAACCGGCTAAGGCGCCAGCCACATACACCTAAAGTGGCAGGTTCGAATCCCCAGCCCGGACCCGCCAAACAACAATGACGGCTGCAACCAAAAAATAGCCGGGCGTTGTGGCAGGTGCCTGTGGTCCCAGCTACTTGGGAGGCTGAGGCAAGAGACTCGCTTGAGCCCACGAGTTGGAGGTTGCTGTAGGGTATAATGCCACGGCACTCTACCCAGGGGGACAGCTTGAGGCTCTGTCTCAAAAAAAAAAAAAAAAAGACATTTGGTTGGCGCTATAGAGAGAGCTCACTGTGGTTTTAAAATTGTCTTTCCCTGACAACTAATGAGTTAGAGCACTTTTCATTTATTTGCTTATCCACCACTTAGATCAGTGTTTCTCAACCTGTGGGTTGCGACCCCTTTTTAACAATGAAAATACATTGCGGCATTAGGAAGGTTGATAACCACTAACTTAGATGCTCTCTTTTGTGAAATGTCATTCAAGTCTTTTGCCCACTTTAAAAAATAGGTTGTTGGGCAGCGCCTGTGGCTCAGTAGGTAGAGTTCCAGCCCCATATGCCAAGGGTGGTGGGTTCAAACCTGGCCCTGGCCAAACTGCAACAACAACAAAAAATAGTTTGTCTTAAATTCTTTAAATATTCTGATACAAAGTCTTTTGTCAGATATGTGTTTTGCAGACACTGTCTCCCATACTGTGGCCTGCCTTTCCTTGTCTTTATGTTACTTTTTTGCTGAACAGCAGAACAGACTTCTTTGAATTCCTCATATACATTCCACTACCTCTCGCCTTGGAGCCTTCATGCAAACTCCACTTATCTACAGTTTAGATAGCTCTTTCTCCCCGTAGGCTTTCTATTGTAATAGTCAAGACTCTAGTGACACAGACTGAGCTCTCCAGAACAGAAACTGAAATCCCATCAAGACTCCTTCTCTCCATTTTCCTCCTTTATGTACTGACTTTGTTCTCTCAAAGCACCTCTGTTTGTTTGTTTGTTTGTTGCAGTTGTCATTATTGTTATAGCTGGCCCAGGCTGGATTCAAACTCGCCAGCCTCAGTATATGTGGCCAGCACCTTACCCACTGAGCTATGTGCGCCACCCTCGAACCAGCTTTTTGCAGAAGGAAAAGTGGCCCCAGGGCGGTGCCTGCGGCTCAGTGGGTAGGGTGCTAGCCCCATATACCGAGGGTGGCGGGTTCAAATCCAGCCCCCGCCAAACTGCAACAAAAAAATAGCTGGTTGTTGTGGCAGGTGCCTGTAGTCCCAACTACTCAGGAGGCTGAGGCAAGATAATTGCCTAAACCCAGGAATTGGAGGTTGCTGTGAGCTGTGTGATGCCACAGCACTCTACTGAGGGCAATAAACTAAGATTCTTGTCTCGACAGAAAAAAAAGAAAGAAAGAAAGAAAGAAAGAAAGAAAGAAAGAAAGAAAGAGAAAGAAAAGTGGCCCCAGTAGCTCTTCCATCTTATAGCTCCATTTTCTTCTACCAGGAAGGGGCTACCTTTCCATAGGAGGATGTCATTGTTTTGCGGCTGAGCTCCCACACTAGGCTCCAACAGACCAAACCAAAATAGAGTTAATCACCCTAAAGTTCCATGTCATCAGTCCAAAATTAAGTTGTTTACCTGATCTTTCAAGAAATCAGGAGAGGTTGGCTGGGCGTGGGTAGCTGACATCTGTAATCCTAGCACTCTGGGAGGCTGAGGCAGGTGGATTGCTTGAGCTCATGAGTTTGAGACCAACCTGAGCAAAAGCAAGACCCCCATCTCTACCAAAAATGGAAAAACTGAGGCAAGAGGATTGCTTGAGCACAAGAGTTGGAGGTTGCTGGGAGCTATGATGCCATAGTACTCTACCCAGGGCAACAGCTGTCTCAAAAGAAAGAAAGAAAGAAAGAGAGAAAGAGAGAGAGAGAGAGAGAAAGAAAGAAAGAAAGAAAGAGAGAGAGAAAGAGAGAAAGAAATCAGGAAAAGGACAATTGTCAAACTTCTAGACAGGCCTGTTTTAGCTGACACAATAAGGAAGTCCCCTCTGCTTTAACTCTTACAAGGAGGCAGGGTGCAGTGGTTTATGCCTGGAATCCTAGAACCCTAGGAGGCTGAGGCAAGAGCATCCCTTGAGCTCAGGAGTTCAAGACCAGCCTGAGCAAGAGACTCCTGTCTCTACTAAAAAATAGAAAAAAATTGCCAGGCATTATGGGGGGCACCTGTAGTCCTGGCTCCTCCTACTCAGGAGGCTCACCTGAACCCAGGAGTTGAAATACCTTATAAACACTGACTGCTCTGCCATGCACAGTAGAATGCCTTATCTAAATCTTTAGATGAGATGCTGCCCAATTTATGAATCACTGATAAAACCAGTTAGATCGGCTTGGTGCCTATAGCTCAACTGGCTAAGGCGCCAGCCATGTACACCTAAGGTGGCGGGTTCGAATCCCCAGCCCAGGCCCACCAAACAACAATGACGGCTGCAACCAAAAAATAGCCAGGCCTTGTGGCATGCGCCTGTGGTCCCAGCTACTTGGGAGGCGGAGGCAGGAGACTCGCTAGAGCCCAGGAGTTGGAGGTTGCTGTGAGCTGTAATGCCATGGCAGTCTACCCCGGGGGACAGCTTGAGGCTCTGTCACAAAAAAAAAAAAAAAAAAACCAGTTAGATCTAAAACCAGCTTTGTTGAAATTGTGTCTTTTGATATATCCCTTAATTCTGATGGAAAATGTACTCTTAACTAGACAAAAAGAGTACTGGGGATGCCAGCCCCCATAGACCAACAAGTTAGATTCTACAAAGGACCATCCTCCCAACAGAGAGCTACTAGGCATGGTGGTTCAGACCTATAATCCTAGCACTTTGGGAGGCTAAGATGGGAGGATTGCTTGAAGTCAAGAGTTTGAGTCCAACTTGAGCAAGAGTGAGACCCTCATCTCTACATAGAATAGAAAAATTAGCCAGATGTGGTGTGCACCTGTAGTCCCAGCTACTGGGGAGGCTGAGGCAGGAGGATTGTTTAAGCCTGGGAGTTTGAGGTTGCAGTGAGAGCTATGATGATGCCACTGCACTCCAGCCTGGACAACAGAGATACTGTCTCAAAAAAAAAAAAAAAAAAGCAGCAGGAAGGGGCAACTGGGCAGGCAAAGTGGAAAGCTAATCCATTCATTTATTCACTTATTCCACAAACATAGTATTTATTGAGCACTACTTTGTACCAGGCACAGTTGCAGGAGTTGGGCCACAGTGGAAACAATAATAAACCAGCCACAGATTTCACATTCCAGGGGAAGCCAGGTGAGGCTGTGCCTGTTGGGGATTCTCAAAGAAGAGCCCTTGTCACTGTACAGAAGAAGCTCCTCTGCCTCCAGGTGGGTAAAACTGGTCATCAGCCTTTCTGTAGGGCCAGGTGTCAGCTAAGGCCTTCCGTGCCTGGTGAGCACAGTTGTGAGCGGTCCTTCGTGCCAAGTCAAAAATCTAAAGTTCAAAATTTGGACATAAATGAAACCCTCACGACGTTACTGGTGGAAACATAATAAGGTGCAGCCCCTTGGAAAATAATGTGGCTGTTTCTCAAAGTGTTAAATAAAGGGTATGATCCAGCAATTCCACCCCTAGGTATATACCCAAGAGAACTGAAAACATCTGTCTACACAAAAACTGATACACGAATATGCATAGCAGCATTATCTTTAATAGTCCCAAATACCCATCAGTTAGTGAATAGATAAACAAAATGTGGTATAGGCATACAATGGAGTATTAGCCATAAAAAGGAACAAAATGCTGATCCTTGCTACAATGCGGATGAAACTTGCAAACATCATACAGACATAAAAGGCCACATCTTGTAGGGTTCCATTTATATGAAATATCCAGAATAGGCAAACCTAGAGAGGGAAAGTAGACTGGTGATTGCCCTGGGCTCTGGGGTAGGAGAGAATAGGGGAGTGATAGCTAATGGGTACAGTGTTTCTTTTCAGGATAACAAAAATGTTCTGGAATTAGATAGTGTTGATAGATGCACAACTCTGTGAATATCCTAAAAACTGCTAAGTTGCATGGTATGTGGTATGTGAGTTACATCTCATGAAGCTATTCTTTTTTTTAAAATGTGTACCTAGAGGAGCTTCTACATTGTAATTGCTCACTTAATGTCTATCTCTCCAGGAAGGCAGCAATGGGGTCTATCTTATTCCCAGTAGCTAGTGCAGTGCCTGCCATAGTAACAGGTGCTCAAGAATAACTTGGTGAATGAGTGAATGAATGAGACCAGCTTAAATGCCACCTCATTCAGGCCACCTCCATTCTGGGCTCCCAAAGACTCTCTCCCATTCCCTTTCACTAAGGGATAGACTCAGGCTGGCGGGGATCTCCCTCAAGTTCCTCCCAGCTTCTGGGACCAGAATTCATGGCAGCAGCTCCATCCTCATTGCCTGTGCTAACTTCAAGGTCTTTCTTTCATTGGCACCTAGTGGTGTGCCTTTCTTCCTGCCAAGCTCAGCGATGTGTTTAAGCTTTTTCCCCCCACTAGAACATTTTATTCAGTATTTCTATATTTGCACTAAAAAGGAGATAGGTTATGGCTCAATTCACTATGCCCCAACCAGAAATCCAGGAAGGTTGCTACAAGCTTGTTCATGTTTCTAGGCTTGCTTTGCTGACTTAGAATGCTGTGCTCTGAATTTTCTGGCAATGTTTTGGAAAAGATCACAGCAAGGATAGAGCAAGACCCTCGAGGTGTGGCAGCTACTAACCAGAGATCTTTCTAGAGATTGAAAGATTCTCCGAGGCTTCCCAGGGTCCTTCAGGAAAATAATAGCACTTATAGAGAACATCCTATCGAAAAGAGATAGATGTGTCATTTTCACATTCAAGGGATAATGAATTCTGCTATCATTTCATTATTGTTGGTATAGAGAAAAAGCTCATCTTTTTAAAAACTGGATGAAGAACAGACCAGTAAACATCCTTGGGGTGTAGATGACCTGCGGACTAACCAGGCAGAGAAGAGGCCTCCACTGAGTACACATCTACACGCTGGATGCTTTGTTAAGATAACATTTATAAGATCTTTGCAAGGTAGATGCCATTATCTCCACTTTTCATCTTAGAAAAGTAAGTCTCCTTTGGCTCGGCGCCTGTAGCCCAGCGGCTAGGATGCCAGCCACGTATACCAGAGCTGGCGGGCTGGCGGGTTTGAACCCAGCCTGGGCCTGCCAAACAACAATGGCAACTACAACCAAAAAAATAGCTGGATGTTGTGGCAGGTGTCTGTAGTCCCAGCTACTTGGGAGGCTGAGGCGAGAGAATCACTTAACCCCAAGAGTTTGAGATTACCTTGAGCTGTAATGCCATGGCACTCTCTAACAGGGCCGTGTCTCCATAAAAAAAAAAGAAAAAAGAAAAGTAAGTCTCTGAGGGTTAAGTGACTTGCTCAATTAGCTTCAATTAGCATCTGAATCCAGTATTCCCCTCTTTCCACCACCACATGTGGCTTCCCTCTGATAGACCACCACTCAATTTGATATGGATGTTCATTGTCAGAATGTAATAATTATTCTCCAGCCTGCCCCTTCTATTCAACTCTATCAGCATAACCGAGCGCCAGTCTTTCCTTGTTCCTGCCTCAAGGTGAAAAAAGAGGTGACTTCCCTGTAGTCTGCAGCAGGCTGGACCCCAGGTTAAATCTTAAAGTCTGCTGAAATGCCATCTGCACACTACTATCCTGAGGCCCCTGTGACGTGTCTCCACTGGAGTCTTTTCCTCCCAAGCTCCCTGAACCCCAGTGCTGGAGGCCTGACCACCAGCCCAAGCTTGGTCACAGAGCTCAGTAGGAACCTGAAGCACTCAACTTCCTCAAAGCCTGCAACTAGGCCTTGCATCCCTGTCATCCTAGTCTAAGCTCTTTGCCTGTATTAACTCATTTAATTTTGACAACTTTTGAAGTAGGAACTATTGTTTTCTTGTTTTACAGATAAGAAAACTGAGGCTCAGAGAGGCAAAGTAACCTGTCCCAAATCACACAGCTAACAAACTACAGAAGTAGGATTTAAACTCCAGCAGTCTGGCTCCTGATTCGTGCGTTTAACCCCTGTACTATGAGCTAATCCACATAGAGGATATGGGTTATTTTCCTTAGCATTTACCAGCATATAACCTATATGTATTGTGATTATCTGGTTTATGTCTATCTGTATAAAACCCTCAAGGGCAGAGTTCTTTTTTTATTAACCACTGTATCAACATATAGAACAAGGCCTAACCACAGAGGCCTTGGTAGAGTGCTGTAGTGTCATAGCTCACAGCAACCCAAGCTGCTGGGCTCAAGTGATTCTCTTGCCTCAGCTGGGACTACAGGCACCAGTCAGGACACCGGCTATTTTTAGAGACTGGATCTCCCTCTGGCTCAGCTGATCTCAAACCTGTGAGCTCAATCCACCCACCTCAGCCTCCCAGAGTGCTGGGATTATGGTGTGAGCCACCATGCCCGGCCCCAGTAAGTATATTTTACATGATGGCATGAAGGGGCACTCAAAAAAGTGTCAGCACAAACAATAAGCCCACAGCCAATATCTTTTCCTAAATAAAAAGGAAGTCCTTCCAACAGAGATTCATTTTCTACCTACCCTAGAAAAAAAGGCAAAAGCACATAAAGTAGCGTTTCTCCCTTTCTACCTCCCCCACCTCCTTCACATCCTTCTGCCTTCTCGAGGATGCCAGTGTTCATGTGGGTGGATGACAGTGCAATTCCTCTGACTCAGCCTTCCATGTCTTCCTCAACCCTGATGACCTTTGCTTCCACTCCACTCTTAAGCTGCCCACAGAAATGGCTCTTGTGATCCTTTTGAATGGCTAGATTTCTGACCCCCTAAACTCCATGTTCTGCTCTTCGTCCTTGCCCTCTGTGGCAGAGTGCATTTTCCAAGATGGCTACAACAAGGTCTCCCATCCCACATGCTCGTCCTCCAATGTGACCTGAACATTATTCTCACTGAGAGGTTGGGTCTGTGCTCCTGCCCCTTGAATCCAAGTGGTCTGTGACCAGAAGAAGTGATTCAAAGTAGATCATAAATGGTGGTATCATTTCTCCATGGTGGTGTTGGGATGTTTGCTCTTTGAACCCAGCCACCATGCCATGAGGAAGTCCAGACCACAGCGGCGGCTGCACTTAGTCAGCAGTCAACAGTCCCAGCTTGGGTCTCAGGTGACAGTCAACATCAGTTGCCAGACTACCAGACATGTGACTGAAGAAGACTTTGAGATGACATCAGCCTCAGCTACTGCAACAGCATGAAAGATCCCGAGTGAAAACCACCTACCTGAGCCTGGTAGCCTCTCAGAACTATGGGGAGAAAACAGATTGTTGCTTTATTTTTCATGGAGACAGGGTCTCACTAGATTGCCCAGGCTGGTCTCAAACCCCTGGCCTCAAAGGATCCCCTGGTTTCAGCCTCCCAAAGTGTGGGGATTACAGGTGTAAGCTACCACACACAGCCCATTTTCTGCCTTCTTCAGCAAAATGTCTCTGCATTCTCCAGCATTCTATTCCCTAAACACTCAAACTTCTGTGTGACTTCTGCAAGGTCTGGGAATTGTACCTGTTTCCCTTTCTATGGGTTTCTAAGATACTCTGAGGAGGCTCATCTCATGAATTAACTTCAGTCATGAAGAGAGTTAATAATGTCCCACAGTCCACACACCAGCCAGCAGTGTAGCCAAATACTAGTGGGGCCTGGGGCCCCTGCATGCTATGTTCTTCCTTTCCTTTCATATATTTTCTTCAGTATATGAGGACAGGAACCCTTTTGAGCTAATCGGCCTGTATGCTTTTTGTTTAAAATATAAAATAAATAAACCCCTGCCAAGATGTCAAATTCCTGATGGGAATATGTGCTTTTATAAGCAGCTGTCTTCAAATATAACTCCTATGAATGTTTATAATTTTGTTTGTTTTAAAACTCCCTAATTAGAGACTTCCCAAGATACTCTACACAATTCCTCAACAAGTCACAGGAAGCCCAAGAATAAATTATTCAAAAATAGTTAACGAAAGCCTTTACTTTGTTTTATAATTTAGTTGGTGATCTTTGCAGATTTAATTAGCCTTGCTGATATAGGAAATATTGTGTAGAAGAAGCCTTTCTGTGCTAAGAACAAGGCCCTTCCTAGGAACCTTTCAGCCATAAGTTGCACATAGCACAAGGCAATTCTTTTGTATAAGAAATACAGTTCACAAAATCATATGAAATGTAGGCAAATTTTGAGCATCCGAGAAGGTAGTTGGTGGATTAAATGCAGAGAGGCTGTATTAGGTTGGTTAAGAGGGTGAGTTGGCAGTCTGAGCAAGAGTGAGACCCTGTCTCTACTAAACATAGAAAAAACTAGCCAGGTGTGGTGGCACGTGCCTGTAGTCCTGGCTACTCTTTTTTTTTCTTTTTTCTTTCTTTTTTTTTTTTTAATTAAATCATCGCTGTGTATATTAATGCAGTCATGGGGTACAGTTTGCTAGTTTTATATACAATTTGAAATATTTTCATCAAATTGGTTAACATAGCCTTCATGGCATTTTCTTAGTTATTGTGTTAAGACATTTATGTTCTACATTTAGTAAGTTTCACGTGTATCCTTGTAAGATGCGCCGTAGGTGTGGTCCCACCAATTATCCTCCCTCCAAATATCCCCCTCCCTTTCCCCTTTCCCCATATTCTTGGGCTATAATTGGGTTATAGCTTTCATATGAAAGCTATAAATTAGTTTC
>CAUYTI010014782.1:0-21380 GCA_963575145.1 Galago senegalensis | reverse complement strand
TTTTTGGTAATAACAAACGTGTTTTTTAAAAAAGCCTGGTTTTTCTCAATACGCCTTTAAAGGTTTTTAAATTGTTTCATATCTGGTCAAGTTGAGATTTTTAAGAACTTCATTTTTAATTTGTAATAAAAGTTTACAACTTGAAAAAAAAAAAAAGAGTAAAAATACTTAAAAGAACCCTTTACTTCACAAACGGATTCACCCAAAATTCCTTCTCTGATTTTTCCTAAAATTTTGTTTTCTAATTATAAACTATTTGAAGAGCTTAAACAGAACAGAACATAAAGTTGAAAAATTTTGTGCAGCGAATGCTCTCTCTCAAAATTGAAGGAAATGGTGATTTGAAAAGTAGCATATTCAAAGCTATTGGCAATATGACACGGCTCAACCAGGAAGATCAGTGTCTGAAATGGAAACGTTGTTCCCAGAATTTTATGAGTATGTGGCTTGCTGTAGCTGTGCTAGGCAGTTTATGGACAGTATTACGCCTCACAAAAACCTACGCGTGAACTACTGTTGTTGCTTTTTTCCAGATAAGGAAACAGAGACAGCATAAACACTAAGGTCATATAGTTAACACAGATCACACAACTCAAGAACTAGAATTTAAACTCCAGGCTGATTCCTGAGGTTGAGATTTTCATCCCATGCGATACTTCTTACCTAGTACATTTGCAGCATATATTTACAATAAAGACTCTGGTTCCATCTTTGATATTTGACTACTAACAGCTTTCAGGTCCCACTCCTGCCTTCTTCTGTTCTTTTTGTTGTTGTTGTTGTTGTTTTGGGGCTTTTATTGTTGGTTTGTTTTTTAAGGAAATTTTCCAACTCAAGGGAGTAGGCACTGGTTATCCAATTGGTATGTTCACAAAGCTGAATTTTGCTAGTGGGCAGGATCACTGAGTGTAAGAATTAGCTCTCATGTATGACACTCTTCTGCTTTTTATCCACCCAAACATTCAATTCAATGATCCTACACGTTTTTCATTGTCCTCCAACCCCTTAAGTTGTCCTCATGATCATCCCTGCTCAGCTTCCTTACATCCCCATCTCCTTTGCCCATCTCATTTCATCAGACCCTGGTTGGATCCATCTCTGCCTACATAGCACTGGCCTTTGAAGGTGGTTAGGGCAAAACACAGCCATTAACTGACCTCACTTTGAATTTAATACACTCAACAGAGTGGCAGTAGTGACCATTTTAAAATATAAAATCCAATTAAAATAGAAATCAGATCATAAATCTTCCACACCACACTTGGCAGTGACTGCACCCCCAAATTCACAATGTCCCCCAGGCCCTATATGCCTGCCCTCTACCCTTTCCCTCTCCATCTTCATCTTTTATGACTCTGCATCACTTCTTGATTAGAAACTGTGGGCCCTTCTGTGGGTCCTTCTCTGGGTTCTTTGCTCTTCCTTAAAAACATCAGGTATGGTCTCACAACTATAAGGCCTTGATTTTTTTGTTTTTAATTTCAGAGTATAAATGTTTTGGTTACATGGATTGAGACCAAGTTGGAAGAGTGTCCATCACCCAAATGGTGTACCTTATACCTGTTAGGTGTGATTTCAGCCACCTCCTCCTCCTCCCCTCTCCACCTGCTTGATTTCCATTGAGTTTTATTTCTATTTGCGCACATGAGTGCTATTCGGTTAGTCCCAATTTAATAATGAGTACATGAGTACATGTGGTGTTTTTTTTTCTTCACTAAGGAGGATGGTCTCCGGTTGTATCCACCTCACACCACAAAAGGAACTTCATTTTTTTAATGGCTGAGTAGAATTCCATGGTATACATTTACCATATTTTATTAATCCATTAATGTATTGGTGGGAAACTTGGGTTTATTCCACTTTTTTGTTTTTTTGAGAGAGAGTCACACTGTGTTGCCTTGGATAGAGTGCTGTGGTGTCACAGCTCACAGCAACCTCCAACTCTTGGGCGTAAGTGATTCTTTTGCCTCAGCCTCCCAAGTAGCTGGGACTACAGGTACCTGCAACACCTGGCTACTTTTGTTGTTGTTGTTGTTGTTGTCATTGTTGTTTAGCTGGCCCAGGCTGGGTTTGAACCTGCTAACCTTGGTCCATGTGGCTGGCTTCCTAACCACTGTGCTACAGGCACAGAGCCATATTCCATATCTTTTTTATTATAAACTGTGCTGCAATAAACATTCAAGTGCGTTTTTTTAATAAAGTGAGTTTTTTCCCCTTTAGATAGATACCCAGGAGTGGGATTCCTGAACCAAATGGTAGGTCTACTTTTAGTTCTTTGAGAAATCTCCATACTACTTTCCATAGAGGCTGTACTAGTTTATAGCATCACCACAGTGTATAAGTATTCTTTTCTCTCTGTATCCACGTCAGCATCTATTATTTTGGGACTCTCTGATAAAAGCCATTCTCATTGGGGTTAGATGATATCTCAATATGGTTTTGATTTGCATTAACTACTTCTCCCACAGAGAGCCATGTGGATCACTTCCTCACCTCCTCTAAACCTCAGGTCAAATTCCACCTTCTCCTTGAGATATTCTGACCTCCTGTGACAGTTGCTTTACCCAATATCTGCAACAATATCTCCTGTCTGAGACTCTTAAAATGTTTTCTTTCCATTGCCCAGTTAAAAAATGGAGCCTGTCCCTCCCTTCCCCCTTGAACCTGGGTGGACCTTTGTGATGCTCTCATCCAGCAGAGACGCTGGTGTAATAAAGAGGAGCCATAACAGCCAATGCTGTACCATTCCCTAATAAGAGAAGCCAGGGCTCCTCATAGAAATAATTGATTTCAGGGCTAGAGTAAGAAAGGCACAGGGGACCCTGGAGCATCTTGATGGACCAGAATGTAAGGAGGCTTAAAAAGTAAAGAATGGGAACATGTCAATGGGTCTCTGTGGCCAAACTATAGGAACCCCCAAAGCCAAAAGCTGAAACAGTTTGAGCAACAAAATAATGTAGTATTGTATTATAATCAAAAGCATAAAATAAATATACAAGAATCCACAGTAGTATAAGTAAAGGGGGGAGGAGAGACAAGTCTTCCACACAGAAGAATCCCAGATAGCACAAGTAGATACTACCTGCTCCAAGTGGTACAGTTTAGCCACTCTTTTAAGTGTGAATTAGACTTTGTGACTTGCTTCCCAAAAATAGAATATGGAATGGATAAAAATAGCAATTGTACTGGGGAGAAACACAGCAAACATTAACTTTTAATTGAATGATCAAAGTTAACAACACCAGTGATGGTGCATGATATTACATACCCCCAGACGTGATGTGGTGAGAAGGACGCTTCACCCCAGTGGGCTTCTTTCCAAAAACCTATTTCCTCCATCTAATCATAAGAAAAACACTATGCAAATCCAATGTGAGGGGCCTTCTTGAAAACGACTGACTACTAGTCCTCAAAATCGTCAAGGTCATGAAAAAGAAGATGGAGAAGTTGTCATAACCAGAAGAGACTACGGAGGTATGAGAAAAAATACAATGTGGGGTCCTGACTGGATTCTGGAAACAAAAAAGGGAACATTAATGAAAAAGCTGGTGAAATTCTAGTAAAATCTGGAGTTTAATATTTATGAACCAATGTTGGTTTCATCGTTTTGACAAATGTACCACAGTAAGGAAGATGGTAACATTAGGGGAAATTGGGTGAGAGTTGGTCTGTAATTTTCTCATAACTTTTCTGTATTTCTAAAATTATTCCAAAATAAAGCTTACTTTAAAATAGAGCTTCTGCCTATTCTCTCTCTCTCTCTTTCCCCTCTCTCTCTCTCCCCCACCTCCCCACCTCTCTCTGTGTGTCTCTCAATCTCTTGTGACATTTGCTTTCAGAATCCATATATGTTGCCGTAAGAAAGTCCAATGTATAGAGGAGACTGCTCTAGGTGCTGCTGTCCCAAATGATGACAAGCACTAAGCCCCAGACACATATGTAAAGAAGCTTTTGAGGTAACTTCAGCCCCAGCCACTGGCTGACTGCAACTTTGTGAGAACCGCTGAGTGAGAGCCACCCAGCTGAGCCCAGTCAACCCTCAGAGCTAGGAGGGAGAATGATAAGAGCCTGTAATTGTTTCATGCTGCTAGGCTCGTGGTGTTCCCTCATGCAGCTAACATCGCCCTAACTTCCCAGGTCAGTTATGCCCTGTTCTTTCTCTCACTGCACATGGTGGGGCAGGTAAGCAGACTCAGAAGATTTGAAGGACCCGACCCCCTTTCATGAACACACCTACCCACGTGTGCATATCCAGAGAAAGATGGAGGAATTCACTTCTGCTTCAAACTTCAGCTTCATGCCAAAGTTGGCTTTTACCTAGGATTAGGGAAAGAGTGAGTGATTGAGAATCTATTAATCAAGCAGTAATTTGATTCCTATCCTGCTCTTTTTCTTTGTGAATATCCTGAAGAATGAACTCAGAAACAATCGTGGCATATTTAAGTATATTTGAATTGTTGCTTATCATACTCCTAATACACTAAATTCCTCACACTTCATAAACTCATGGGGGGAACATACCTCCTTTGGTTCTCAATCCTACAACTTGCTGTGTGTCTCAGAAGGATGTTTGTTTTTGTCTTTTGGACACTCTGAACCACATAAGGGGATCACACCTTGGCTGGTAAGAATTTCCCACCTCAGTCTGCAACCCACCGCTAGCAAGTGGACTGGGACTTGTGTACAATATATACCACCTTCCTCTAACTTCACCTTTATCCCTCATTTATCCCATATGTTTTCTTTCTTTTTTTTTTTTTTAAATAGTCTCGCTATGTCACCCTCGATAAAGTACTGTGGCGTCACAGTTCACAGCAACTGCAACCTCAAACTCTTGGGCTTAAACAATTCTCTTGCCTCAGCCTCCAAGTAGCTGGGACTACAAGCACCTGCCACAACATCTGGCTTTTTGTTGTTGTTGTAATTGTCGTTGTTTGGCAGGCCCGGGCTGGGCTCGAACCCACCAGCCTTGGCGCACGTAGCTGGTGTTGTAACCACTATGCTATGGGCATCAAGCCCCCATATTTTTTCTTATAAGCAGCTCGTTTAGAAAGAGCCAGGATATAGATAAAATAAGTACATAAATATATAATAATGTTAAGTGCCTTTCACATAATTAATCCTCAGTAGATGAGTTTCCTTGATTTTTTGCCTGGTACGTGGCTTTATTTAGAGCACTAGATTTCTGCACCCCTCTTTCCGTGTTCTGTACTAATGGGTTTCATTAAATGGAATTACAAGCAGAACTACTTCCGGGGAGTTTCTTTTTCCATTGCTGGAAAAAGGGTTTCAAGAAGGCCCGACCCATTTTGACCCAGACCTCAGTTGTGAGCATGCTACGTCTGTTGAGAATGAAGTACTTGGTTCTGTTGGGATGCATCTTGGAGAAGGGTGTGAGCAGACCCCGTCCAGGTCATAACGCTAGTCAACTTGATGCTTATAAAAGGAATTCTTATTTGCTGACTTGCTAGAGTGAGATCAGCAAAACTCCGAGTCTTTTGTCTATCCTAATATATATACAATCAGTTTGATCAGTCTAATAAGGTGGAAATTCTACATAGTGGATAATTCTTAAGATTTTGTCAAGTTTCTTTATGAGAAAAATAAAACCTTGCTTGGGCTGTCAGAATAATAAGAGACAGCTTGAGGGTTTTTTGCCTTGAGTTTGTGTGGGCAGGAAATTTATTCTTCGCTTGGTACATCTTTGAGCTGCACACAGCTGTGTGAGATCTCAGTTCCTTACAAATTGCTAATAAAGAAGATAATGCCAACATTTGCACTCTTCTCAAAAGTCAAACACTGAAGATTTAAATCAAGATTTCTGGATAGAAAAATCTTAATCTTTTGAGTCATGTTGCTATGCTTTTAAATTCATTTCCTAACACCAAGGGGAACTAAAATTAGAACTTGGAATAAGCCAGAAGCAATGAAACAATTTTCTCATTCATCTAACATGTACTTACTGGGCATCTCATCTATGTCTTTGCATTTAAAATTTGTTCTGAAAATGACAACATGGGGTTGATCTCTCATAGAATTCTATGATGTTCTGGCCAGAGAAGATGAAGGTAATAGGTATCTGTCCATCCCTTACTATATGCCAGGCACATAGCTATGGTTTTCATAAATGTGAAGATGTAAATCTTACTGATACCATTTTACAGATGAAGAAACTGACGCTACACAACGACTAAGTAGCCAAGTTGGATCTTTAACCTCAGTCTGACTCCAAAGCCCCTACATTACACTCCTTCTCACAACCTAAATTTTTTCCACTTGACTAGAAAAGATTTTTCACTTTAATCTTTTTAAGCGTTCTTATAATAAACATTTTCAATCCATTTAAAGTATGTTTAAGTCAGTTGAAACCACCAAGAATGGATATGTATATATACATATAGATATTTCTGTGACATCATTATTTATTTTCAAGTTAATGGGATATTGGATTGGATGTGGGAAGGAATGTGAAATGAAACAGCCTCAGGGATATGGCTGTTACCTTCCGTTCATCTAGACGTTCTCCCACTTTCGTTCTATCTGTCCATCCATCCCATTTTTCAAGCTCACCACATTCTAGATACTGAAGTAGCATTAAAATAAATAGATCAAAAGCAATGGATTCCATTTCCAAAGAATTTTTAGAAGAATGCATGAAAAAAGACACATAAAATGAAGAATTTAAATGAAAGTGAACTGTTGTAGAAGGAGGTTCAAGAGGCAGTGTGACCTTATAAGAAAGTGGGCTTGGGTTCACCTCTGTAATCCCAGCACCCCGGGAGGCCAAGGCAGGTGGATTGCCTGAACTCAAGGGTTCAAGATCAGCCTGAACAAGAGTGAAACCCTCTCTCTAAAGAAGAGCCAGGTGTTATGGTGGGTGCCTGTAGTCCCAGCCTCTGGGGAGGCTGAGGCAAGAGAATCACTTGAGCCCAAGAGTTTGAGGTTGCTGCAAGCTATGATGCCACTGTACTCTACAGAGGTCAACAGACTGCTCCAAAAAGAAAAAAAAAAGGAAAGAAAGTGCACTTGGAGGAGTCAGAAAGTGATCTCTGGGTACCCAGGAGACAGACTCTGTTGCTGGTCTAACAAAGGGGCAGGGCTGGACTAAACTGAACTGCTACCTCTATGACGACTCACATGTCGCGATGCACATTGTACAAAGACACTAACTGCTTACCTTTCCTAATCCCAGCCCACATCCAGGTGTCAGCTGGCAATACTGCCAACTTATGTCTCTTCCAGGTTTAATGCAACTTTTATGCACTACCCTGGGGCCCTATTTGTTACAAAATTCAGACTAGAACTTACCAGGAAATAGAAAAATCCTGGAAGGTGTCAAGACTCTCCCAGATTGCTGTGAATACCTCCTGAGTGTGGCAGTGGGAGAAAGGGGAGAACTTTGTGGCAGCAGAGTCCTCCTCAAAAGCTGTGCTTCTCCAGGATGGTCTGGCTCAGCATCTGCTGGGTGTGCTCACTGGAAATGGAGCACCCTGGCCCTCCCCCATGCCAATGAGTGGGGAACTCAGAACCCTCATTTAAACAAAAGCCTTGGGTGTGGCTGATGCTCCAAAGCCACCCCTGGTCTGTATCATTCGGGGCCTTTTGTTTCCCCAGTACTCGTGTAGGAAGATGTTGGAATGGCTCAGTTGTCACCATGTAAAACTGTGTGTTCATCCAAATAAAATCAAGAGACTCATGTGCAGTGTATCATGCCAGGTGCTGTGGGGGATGAAGAGATCACTGCGGCATGGCCTCTCCTCTCAGGGAGCTTGTGTCAGGGAATGGACACCCGGAGACAGAGTTAGGAGTGCAAGAGATTTATTGGGGGTGATGCCTATGAGTGACAAGGAGATGAGAAAGGAAAAGTAGTGAGTCTTTAGACCACAGTGCAGCTCTGACACCTGTGAAAGGAGGAAGGATGGAGGATCGGGTAGAAGAAGCTCCATTCTGCACATGCAGCTCTCAGACCATGCTGGCCAGCCCAGTGAGGAGCTCCACTCGTAGATTCCCTGGCCAGGCCCCCAGCATCCCTGCCATGTCATCTATTGGTGTGTCCTTGCCTGAAACATTACATCAGCCCCTAAAGACCCCAATCAATGAAATGCTGAAAAGAAGGGATGTAGCATAGTGAGTGAGGCATCAGGCATGTGTGTCTGGAGCCAGACAGGCCTGGGTTGGAATTATAGTTCCGTCGTTGAGAATGTGACCTCAGGGAGATAGCTTAACTTTGGAAGACTAGAGCCTCATAGGAAAGAGTGGGATGATACGTGTTTAATAGATAGAGACACTGTGGGCTGGGTCATGAAACAGCACCCAGACGTCACCTTTCTTATTCCCTATAACACAGACGTGTTACATACACACCCCACAGTCTGCTCCATTCATTTGCATGCATGTTTTATTTTCTCACAAGAGAGATCAGAAAACAGAAAAAGGCATGTGTGGAAGTAATGGCAGAATGTCTTTTGTTATCTGGCCCAGATTGGTTGGCACATGGTGGTTTGTGTGGATTGGAAGATCCCTAAGCTTTTTCACGGCATGGTATTTATAGAAAATGATAGAATTTGCAGACCACACTGAGGTTGGTGATATAAGACTGCTCAAGACCAGATGGCAATGTTAGGGCTTTAGTTACCCAGTCCCTCTCCAGGTGACCCAGTGCTGGGGGATCTATCTCCTGGCACCCCATAACCTCCATGGCACACTAGCAGGCCTTGCACTAGTAGTGGGAAGCTCTGTGTTAGCTCAGACCTCATCAGGAGCCTTGGTAAGCCTCTGGCCACATGAAGCAGTGCTGAGAGCTGAGAGCTGAGCTGACGCAGAGGAGAGGGAGACATGCTCCCTTGGGGACACTTGAGCACCCTGAGGACCAGAACATTTTGGAGCATCTCTCCAGGGGGCCCCTTGGGTATTGCTATTGTCATTTTCATGGTGTGCAATGACGTCTGTGAGTGAAGTCACCCATGAGGAAAAAGAACATACAGATTGTGTGGTGCCTGAGGCTGACACTGGCTATGAGAACCTATGAGACGTCCCTTTGGGAACACCTACAAAAGAGAGACACTTACAGAGAAATGTTTTGGAAGAGACTTTTAGCCAAGAAAGAGCTGAGTCACAAGAAAACTACTTTTCAGTGTAGTTGAGAGGATTAAATAAGCTAAGTTATGTGAAGTCTGACACGCATACTATTCTATAAGGGGCAACTGGGAGCATGTGAGTTGAGTCTTCTATTAGTTAAGACTCTTTTACTGCAAATAACAGAAAACAACTTGAATGTGCTTAAGCCAACAAAAAAATTGTATGTGTGATGTTTATTGTAAGAAAACAGAGATACTTCAGGGGACCTGAGCATGAGAATTTACCTGGCCCCCAGAAGGAACTGAAACCAAGGACTGAAAAGCCATTGAGGATCCAGACAACTTCAGTAAGTGAATTTCTCTATAGACCAACATCCTCTGCTTCTCAGTCCAGTCAGCAGGCAGCTGTGGCGCCACTGTTGCCGAGTTCACCT
The DNA here is from genome assembly GCA_963575145.1 of Galago senegalensis. Lineage (NCBI taxonomy): Eukaryota > Metazoa > Chordata > Mammalia > Primates > Galagidae > Galago > Galago senegalensis. The sequence continues at coordinate 11,869 of CAUYTI010014782.1, read as the reverse complement.
CCTTTCTAGTCCATGTGGAGAATTCCTCTGTACAGACTCCTCAAGAAAACATCTGATTGGCCTAATTTGTGTCAGATGTGCAAACCTCCTTCCAATAAGCGTGTGGGGTCCTATAGCTTACGCAGAGCCTTGGAGATTGATGTGAGCAGATGCCCAGTGCTTCTCTCTGTCAGGTCCGATAGAGTCCTCAGCAGGGAGCAGAGGGCACACTCTCCTTAGGATAACTTGAAGAACATTTAATAAAAAAGACAAATTTACAAAGGTGGCAGGGGGTTGGGAATAAGAATAGAATAATGCTCAAGCTGGGTTGTTCCACCCCTATGCCCAACCAGAAGACAAGGAATAGTCATCAGGATCAAAGACTGAGGGAAGTTGTGAAGTTCCTGAGCGGACTGCAGTGGCCCAAGATAAGCCCACAGGAAGGGAGCTTGGAAAATAAGGTCCCCACAGCCCTTACCTGCTTCCCTCGGATCTCCTGCAAGTCACTCATTGGCCAAACCAGAGGGTGAGGGAGACCTGTGGTACTCTGGCCTCTACAAGCGTTCCCTGGATGAGAGCCAAAGGAGAAAGGTGGAGTGTGTGGAGGAAGAGACATGAAGCTGGTCTGGATCATCTCACACTACTGGGTAACAGCAGAGGAAATCCCTCCTCTACTCAGTCCCTAACAACTCTTTAGGAAGCATCCTAGCAAGTTTATAACATCACATCTGTCAACGGGACTCAACAGCCAAAATCCCCACTTCCATCAAAATGGGATATTAACCATTCTACTAGCTCTAACCACCCCCACTCCTACCCACCCCACATGACTCACCCATCCAAGACCAATTTCAAATTCCACCTACTGCCTAAGACCTTCCATCAGACAATCTCCCCCTCCTCTGACATCTTCACACTTTGTGCTCCTTGCAGTGTCTACTGATTCCCTCCTTGTTGTAGTTTTTGTCCAAGTTCATGCTCCTTCATCTTCCACAGATTATTGACCATAGAAAATGCTCAGAAATACTTGCTAAATAGTTGTTGAAGGAAATATGAAGAGTTTGGCAATCCTTATTATTTCTAGAGCAGTGTTCCTTCTGTTAAGATTGCTTAGTGGATCCTTTAAGTTTGAAACTTGGAAATGTATACAACTCAACAAGTTAGAACACTTGTGAAAGGATTGATGTTTACCTCAAATACTGGTGTAGCCCAGCTGTTGCTCCTGGTTTACTTTTGAAAAACTTTTATTTATATTTTGACTATTTCTGAGAAAGACTTGATATTAACGAGTGCAGAAATGAATCATTCTTGAATCTCTCTTGTAAAGAGATAAGAAATGGCATGAAAATTATTAAAACCCATATGGATTTGCATCTGGAGACAATTTTAACTTAAAACTCAAGTCATATAAAAGGAAACTGGAGGTGACTATGAGAATATGCATATGATATTTCATTTTACAACTCTTAACCTTATTCAAGAGTTCTTTTAGGGTCTGGAAGACTGCCCAGTTTTCTAAGTTGGACATTAGAAACATTATTTTCGTTGTCATAATTGCAAGATCACCCTCAAGACTTTTGTCTTTATATTTAGACACTTTCCCTGGGCATGTGGTTACTTCTTAAATACACATTGTTAAAAGAGAGGTTGTTTGCCCATCCCCTTGTTCAACCTGCCATCTTTCCACCCTCTCACTCTTTACTTTGGACTTGCTATTTTGGGGGAATTTCATAATATTATGAAGGTACAAAGGTTTTGGTTACCTAAATTGCTTTTGTACTGCTTGAGTCAAAGTTGTAAGTGTGCCCATCACCCAGATATTCTTTCTTCTTTTCTTTCTTTTTTTGAGTCGGAGTCTCACTATGACCCCTTAAGTAGAGTGCCATGGCATCACAGCTCACAGCAACCTCAAACTCTTGGGCTTAAGTGATTCTCTTGCCTCAGCCTCCTGGGTAGCTGGGACTATAGGCACCCATCACAACACCCTGCTGTTTTTTGGTTGCAGTTGTCATTGTTGTGGGTTTGAACCCACTAGCCTGGGTGTATGTGGCTGACACCCTACCTACTGAACTATGGGCACCACCCCATTACCCAGATATTGTACATTGTATCCGAGAGGTGTGAATTTATCTATGCCTTCCTCCCCCATCCTACCTGCTTGATTTGCAGTGAGTGTTACTTCCTTATTTGCATATCAGTGTTGATTGATAAGTTCCAATTTAATAGTGAGTAGATGTGGTGTTTATTTTTCCATTTTGTGATGCTTCACTTACAAGAATGGACTTATTATTGTTGATTCGCTGTACTCTTCTCTGCTTTCATATTCAAACACCACACCACATCTGTCTGCTTACAAATCATTGACTTCTTCCTGACACCAAGGCTTCTTCACAGAGTTGTGAGTACTTAATAATTAAACACAAGGATGTCAAGTAGGAAAGATTTGTAAGAAGGATTAAATAAGATAATGTGTACAAACCATAATACCTATTGGCACATGGTAAACATACTATAAATATTAGGCTTGTACTTCTAGAAATAAATGGAAGAGTGGCTTCCTTCTCCAAGTTTATTCATCTCTGCCACCCAGGCATACAACTGGTGTGGGACTCAATAGGTACTGGGTTCACTTGACATCATTCCACCCTACTTCTGGGAAAGACTTGCTTGGTTGGTGAATAAACACGTTTAGAAAGGAATAACCTTGGGCTCATGAGCTCATGTTCTTTTGCATCACCAGTGATAGCATCTAGAAAACAAAAGTATTCACCTCCTACACATCCCCACAAAATTGCTTAGGTATTTCATGGCCTCTCAGCATTCAGAATATTGACCTTTTAAGGTCAAGCTTCTGCTACAATTCTAAACCCTGCCTAGGCAGCCCTCCTGACAGGAAACAGCACTTTTACATCCAAATGGAGAGAGTTTAGCTGAGTAATCCTCTCCCATGGCCTTGGTAACAGTCTTTATGGGAAAATGCCAAATTACTACAGAAAAATTCAAACCTAGATTCCCCCCCGAAAATACATTTTTAAAATATTTTTGAATTCTCCACTCCCTTTCAAATATACTACTAGTCATATCTTCCCTTTTCCCAAGCTCTAAAATCTTGCACTGAATTATAAGAATGATTAATACCACAATATGACAAAGTCTCGGCATACTCTGTCTCATTTGGCCCTCTTATTAACTCTATGATGTTGGACCTAACATTTTTCTCATTTTACAGGTGACTTACTGAGGTTCAGGAAAGCTAATTATTCAAAGTGGTGAAATCACTGGAAATGGTGAACTTAGACCCATCTCTGACTCTAATCTCTGTACCTGATAGAGGGGACCTTCCCTAGTCTACCTTATTTTCACCTAGCCTATACTCAAGTATCCTGCTTTCATCTTTAGTCTAGACTCATATATGGGTCATTACAGAAGTTTTGAAATACATAAAAATCAAGAAATATAAAATCCACATGGATAGAAACAAATGAAGCTCTCCCAGCAACACCAACAAGCCAAGCAAGGTGACACTTGCATGGGTGAATCGGAAAGGATGCTGTGGATTGTGGTTCCTGGAACTGAAATAATGGACCATAATATAGTCTGTCCCAAAACTTTTGTAGTGATCCTTGTATTCTGTTCAGTTCAGCACTATGCTGAGCTCTCTAATAGATACAAAGAATTCTGTCTTTGATTTTCCTAAAACATAATTTTGTGCACCTAACTGAGGCACTTGTCCATTTAGATAGTAAATCCCAGCCTTACCTCCAACTTCTCATTTGGGTTATTGTTGAGGGTCTCTTTAATACAGCAAATATCTGACCTAGTCCTGGGTACTGTCACCTAGTACGGGAATAAAATGGTGAGCAAAACAGACATGGATCTTCCCTCACAGAGCACACAGTCTACGTGCAGAGCTGGACATTAGCAAAGCACTGGACACAATGCATTAATCTCTTGGTTCTATTAACTGCTTACTCTGTGAAAAGATCACCAGAATAACCTGTTGGTCAAGCCAGGCCAGATTTATAGCTAATGGCATTAAGGGAGAGAATCTACTACCTTCACAGAATCTTAGTTGTGTCTCCGAAGAAGGTCTTCAAGGGCAAAGATATATTAGATAAGGTTTAGGGCATCTGGTTTAAGATAGGATTTTCGGAATGGGAACCTGATCTTGACCAGACCAAGTCTGTGATATAATTAGGATTGGTGAACTCAGCAAGGCATAGGTTTTGAAGTGAATCTTGATGAGTTAACAGCCTTTGATAAGCAATCTGGGTTTCCCAGCTGAACAGTCTATTGTTTAGATAAATGAATTTTTAAGATGTTCTTACAATGAATATTTTGCAACTTTCTCTTCTTGGGCCAGAACTGTCCAGGGTAGTAAAGTTATGCTAATGTAGCCAGACCTGTATGATGCAGTTGTAAGCAGTTTCTGCTCAGCCTTTATGTCCCTTATCTGTAAATGGAGATGATTATACTATTTACTTCATAGAGTTATTATAAGGCTTAATGAGTTAATGGAGCTAAAACACTTAGAAGGGTGACTCAGACACAAAAGGTGCCATGTATGTATTTATTATCATTGTTACAACCTCATGTATTTAATAAGTCTTGCCCTAGACAGAATACGGAGGCCTATCAATCTGCATTGGATTTTTTGAGGATTTTTCTCTGAGGAAGTTATATTTATAACAATGTCTTATGAATTGAATTGCGTCCTCAAATTTGTATGTTAAAGTTCTAACCCCCCAAGGTGAGTATATTAGGGATGGGGCCTTTATGGAGGTAATTAAGGATACATGAGGTCATAGCATGGGACACTAATCCAAGAGGATTGGTGTTTCTGTAAGAAGAGGAAAAAATACCAGAGAGGTCTTCTTTTTCTGTATGTGTATGGAAGAAAGGCCACGTGAAGACACAGCAAGAAGGCAGCCATCTGCACACCAAGAAGTGAGCCCTCACCAGAAACTGAATTTTCCAGCAGCTTGATCTTGGATTTCCAGCCCCCAGAACTGTAGGAAAGTGAATCTCTGTTGTTAATCCCCCACACTATGGTGTTTTACAGCAGCCCAAGCACACTAATGGAACATAGTAGACATCTGATAACTGTACATTTCTTTGATTTTTAAGCCATTCTAAATGAAGTAAATACATAAAACATGCATCTATTGCTCTAGATTTTACCTCTCCTGAATTTCAGATGTGTGTTTCCTCTTAGAACTGAAACTCAGTCTCCCCAAAGTGGAACTTTTCATCTTTCCCATCTAAACATATTCTCCTAATGCTCATTTTGATATTATAGGGACCACTCTACCACAGGATTGAAGACAAAGCAATCTCTCATTTCTTCCCCCATCTTCCCATTTGGGCTATTTTTCAAGATCTCATTAATACAGCAAATATCTAACCCAGTCCCAGGTTCTGTGACCTAGTACAGGAATAAAGTGGTGACAATGCAGATATGGATCTTTCCCTCATAGACCACACAGTCTCCTGGCAGATGAATAATAATCAAATTTAAAGTCACAATGCTACAAATGCCATTGGGAGGCAGTGAAATAAACAAAGTGATACCATGAGAACTGAGACTGCCTGTACCCACATACCTTATCTCAGTGGTAAGAACTAAGGCCACCTACATCAATATGACTTCACTATTTGTTCCAGTAATTCTTTCCCAGGGAGGTAAGTCTTTATACCAGTAAATACCTTTATTGTTTACATGTGGAACTTCCTAAAAATCTACTTATCTTAACTTTCAGCGGCTCAAACAGCCAATTCTCCAGGACAATAGATCAATTAACTAGCAACCTATATAAAACCTCTACCAGCACCTGACTTCTCACTTCTGAGGCACTTTTCAGTTTTACTTGATCAACAACTTATGTGGGTGGTCTTTGGGAGAGTCTATAGTCAATGACAAACTGATAGGTGCTGTGAAAAGAATCAAAACACGGGGACAAGAACGAACAGTAAGGGCCCTGATCTAAGATGTGTCTAGGGAAGGAAGACCCAGGGAAAGCTCTGGAGAAAATGATGACGGGGCTGAGAACTTAACATTGAGGAAGAATTAACTAGATGAACAGTGAAGGAGGAGGAAGCATGTTCTAGGCAAATGCCCCCATTGGAGGAAAACTGTACGTTTCTATAATGGAAAGAAGGCTAGAACAATGAGAATGCAATGAAGGGTGGGAGGGAATGAAGCAGCAGGATGGGGGTGGGGAACAGCATGATCATAACGACCTTGTAGGATGTGTTGAAGATTTGAGTTTTTTAACCCCTGAAAGGGTTTAATGCAGGAGAGTAATGGGACCTGATGTGATGCCTTAACAAGATCATTTGGACTGTTGAGTGGATACTAGATTGTAAAGGAACAAACGTTTGGGAGAGAGAGTTAAGAGCTGCTGTTAAATTCTAGAAACAGGGAGAATGAAATGAATTTGACACCCCTATCATAAACCAAATCCACCTGTTCACAATGCCACCTCCCAGTCTGGGCTTTGCAAATAGCCTCTCCATGCAAATCCAATGAGAACACCTAACTAGCTCTCTGATCTCAGTACCCGGCTTTATGTTAATAAAACAGGCATATGTAATTACATGCATAAAGCGTATTTTACTTACAGGTATTTTTTAGTATTATATGCCCACCACTGTGCTTAGTTATAAGGATTTAATCATGAGCAAGGCAAACATACACCCTGCCAAAAAACACAGTATTGTGTGAAATAATGCATGTGAAAACTGAAAACCATAGTTTGTATTAACACTCTTGATTGACAGAAACACAAATCGAACAACAGAAGCAAAAAGGGAATTTATTAGCTCGTGTGCCTGAAAAATCTAAAAGTATCATGGTTTTAGGCATTTTTGGGATCTATGAGGTCAGCCAACTAAGTTCTCAAACTCACCCTAGAAAAAATGCTATCATATACTTCATTGCAGAATAACACCTTGAAAATACTGTCCTCTTGAGAAGCTGTGCACTGACTCCAGCACCTAGTTCACCTTTCAAAGCAACTTTTTCTGGAATGGCCATCAGAGTTGTCATCATAGGAAGTCTGACAATTAAGTTCAAAAACTCATCTTACAAAAAGTGCTTTGCTGGGTGAACTAGGCACTGGCATTGGTATAAAGGTTCCTGGGGGAGTACTTCAAAGGTGACCATAGTGATACTGAGCAATGAGGTATATAGCACTTTTTCCAGGATGAGTTTGTGACATCATAGGTACTAACACCAGGGATTCAGACCTTTCTCCATCTCTTGGACAGGCTATTTCCACATGGTGGACGAGATGGCTACTAGCAGTATAAGAGCAACCTTGGCAGAAAGAATATAGTCATGTGTCAATGAACAATGAGGTTATGTTCTGAGAAATGCTTTGTTAGCCAATTTTGTTTCTGTATAACATCACAGAGTGTATTCACACAGATCTAGGTAATATAGCCTAGGCTATACACTATACCCCTAGGCTATGTGGAATAGCCTATTGCCCTAAGGCTACAAACCTAGGACAAGCCTGTACAGCATGTTACTGTATTGTATATGATGTGACACAACTCTAACACTGGGTAAGTATGTGTGTATCTAAACATATGTGCACATAGAAAAGGTACAGTAAAAATACAGTATTATAATCTTATGGGACAACCACTGAAGTGCCATTATGCGACATGTGACTGTACATCTTTCCTGAGATCCCAAGAGACAAGCTCAGGACAGGATTTGGACTGGTCTGGCTTTCATGAGACAGAGGGCACCAACCTTGGTAGAATTCAGGCCAGGCGGGATTGTGCATCCACTCCTGGAGGAAGAACTTGGGGGTAAGAGATTCAGAAGGAATTCAAGTCCTCCTGAGCCAAATACACTGACCGGTACTTTCATGGGAGGGTGTAGGGGGAGTTTGCTTGGCATAAGCCATGATGACCACATATGCCCACAACAAAGATGCTGCAAACAAATATCAGGCTTTATAATTAGGTCCATAATAGCTCATCTCTGTGATAGCCTTTATAGGTCTCAGGATAAATGTAAGACAGGAAGGAAGATGAAATGAGAGGAGAAAGACAAAATGAAGTAATAAGTAGAGGAGAAGGAGTATGAGCAAGGCACGTGATTTTCATGATAAGGGAGACTCAGGTCTGAGGAAGGAAGAATAGGAAACACTAGAGAGAAAAGGAAAATTCAATGGTAGAAGGTCATGGAAGAGAAAGAATAAAGAATGGAGGAAGAGGGGTTATTTTGAATTTTTTTTTTTAAACAGAGTCTCATTTTATCACCTTCAGTAGAGAGCTGAGGCATCTCAGCTCACAACAACCTCCAACTCTTGGGCTCAAGCAATTCTCTTGCCTCGGCCTCCAAAGTAGCTGGGGCTACAGGCACCCACCACAATGCCCAGCTATTTTTACAGTCAGGGTCTTGCTCTTGCTCGGGCTGGTGTGGAACCTGTGAGCTCAGGTGATCCACCCACCTGGGCCTCCCAAGAGTACTAGGATTACAGGTGTGAGCCCCCATGCCCAGCCAGAGAGAGGGTTTTAATCTTGAGGAAGGATGTCTCATTTTTGACACAGAAAACTGGTTTTAAAAGATGTGAATGTACCATATTTAAAAATTATCAATTTTTTTTTTGAGACAGAGTCTTCCTCAATGCCCTGAGTAGAGTGCCATAACATCATAGCTCTCAGCAACCTCAAACTCATGGTCTCAAGCAATCCTCTTGTCCCAGCCTCCTGAGCAGGTGGGACTACAAGTGCCCACCATAGCACCCCACTAGTTTTTCTATTTTTAGTAGAGATGGGGAACTTACTTTTTCTCAGGCTGGTCTCAAACTCTTGAAATCAGGCAATCCACCCACCTTGGCCTCCCAGAGTGCTGGGATTACAGGTATCAGCCACCATGCCTAGCCATAAAATCATCAATTTTTGAACAGGTTTAGTTTCACCTGAAACATCTCTTTCACCTGAAACATCACTGTATGCAATGTATTTTTCGAGAATGTTTTACCATAAACATATTATTTAATTTTTTTATTATTATGAGCATATAATAACTGTACATCTTTGTAGGGCATATGCAGTATTTTGATATAGTATTACCATGTGAACTAGTCAAATCAGGGTAATTTGAGGTAACCATCACTCTGGCATTTAATGTCTCTCTGTGTTAGGAGCATTTTAATTCCACTCTTTTAGTTATTTTACAGTCCAACATTGTTATTATAGTGATTGACATCTCTTAATGAACTAGCATTGATTTAGTTTAACTTCAAAATTTTTTCTTCTTCTAATAATCAGTAGCCTTTAGATTTGATGAAATTTGTCCAGTAACTACTAGTATATAAGTAATCTAAGGGCTTTCTTGCTTGACAACCTCCATACTTTTGGTTTGCTGAGCAAGTAGAGTATTTAGAGATATTTTGTCCATAGAGATGGGATTAGGATTTGGTCGAGGTTGGTACAGCCCCTACTCTGGTGTGACCTTCAACTGTACCACTTACTATCAGGGTTTATAGTCAAGTTGCTTAACATTTTCTCTTTGATGAGATAGCCATACTAACCTATATGTTTGAGGTGGAAATTGAATGAGATAAACATTTTTCCATGTTGCCATGTTGCCATGTTGCCTGAGCCATGGAAAGTGTGAGTGAAGATTAGTTGCCGCTTTTGTTATTGTTCTGGGTTTAAATGAGGTGTAAATATTTGGAGTAACTGCCTAGGAGAGTGGGAGAAAGAGTTAAGAACAGGAGCAGTGTTAAGAATCCATCTAAGAGTTGAAACAAGGTCTGCATAGTGGCTCACGCCTGTAATCCCAGCACTCGGGGAGGCTGAGGCAGGAGGATCCCTTGAACACATGAGTTTGAGACCAACCTGAGCAAAGCAAGACCCTGTCTCTACTAAAAATACAAAATTTAACAGGGCTTGGGGAAGTGTGGCTGTAGTCCTGGCTACTCAGGTGGCTGAGGCAGAAGGATCCCTTGAACCTTGGAACTTGAGGTTGCTGTGGGCTAGGCTGATGCCACAGCACTCTAGTCTGGGCAACAGAGTGAGACTCAGTCATAATGACAACAACAACAAAAAAGAGTTGAAACAAGAACCTGGCAGAGCCACAGTCAGCCCTTTGGCATGACTTCTTCCAACAGAGTTGGGCCGATCAGGTGTCTGTGTGACAATGGCAGCTTGTACCATCACATATTTGGCTGGGTGGGCATGCCAACCCACCAATCATTCACTGCTCTGGGCTTTTGCCTTTGCCATTCTCTTGCCAGGCATTTCCCTATAGCCACATCGTCACCCCCTTACCTCCTTCAGACACTTCCTCAAATGTAACTTCTATAGAAACACCTCCCTGACTACCCACCTAAAGTAGCTCTTTCTATTCTGCTTGATATTTTTATTAGTGAACTGTGGCACTAACATCATAGTCCATTCTATTTGTCCTTATATTTCTTACCAGTGGTGACTTGGTTTTGGTCACTGATCTATCTCTGGCACCTGGTCCAAAACAGACATGTCAGTAAGACTGGTTGATCAAATATGTGAATAAATAAAAACAAAGGGTGAGGGGTAATTCAGGCAATCATCCAAGTTGGCGTTCCAATAGAAGGAAATGCAATAAAAAGGAAGCTGATGTTCACTTATTCTTTCACAGCTATTTGTTGGGCACCTGCTCTGTGCCTACTCTGTTCTAGGTACTAAAGGTGAACCAAAGGGAGAAACAGAAAATTCCTATTCTCTGGGACTCATATTCAATTGTGGGAGAGAGAAAATGAACAAGATCCATAACTGTTTATTGCATTAGAAGGGGTTTTCTTTGCGCTGTAGAAGAGTGGAGTGGGGACGAGGGTTAGTGGTTACCATACTAAACTGAGTAGTCAGGGGGGATGGCTGAGACAGCGGCATTTCAGCACAGACATAGTGGAGATCACAGAGTGAATCCTGAAGATATCCAGGTGAAGATTGTTCTAGACCAGTGGTTCTCAACCTTCCTAATGCTGCGACCCTTTAATACAGTTCTCATGTGGTGATCCCCAACCATAAAATTATGTTCGTTGCTACTTCAAAACTGTAATTTTGCTACTGCTATGAATCATAATGTAAATATCTGGTGTGCAGGATGGTCTTTAGGCGACCCCTGTGAAAGGGTCGTTCAACCCCCAAAGGGGTGGGTCGTGACCCTCAGTTTGAGACAGGCTGTTGTAGACGAAAGGTACATTTAGTGCAAGGGGCTGAGGTAGGAGCATCCCTGGAATTTACAAAGAATAGCCAGGGCGTCTGGCTCCTGGTCTTACAGCCACTGCAGTACATTGAGTTCCATAGAGACAGCACCGAGGCAAGTGAGAGCCTGATGGGCGCTGGGCAACTCTGTGCCTCGCTGAGGAAAAATAACTAAACATTTGCAAAGGAGATCCTAAGAAGCCGAGAGGAAAATGTCATCACGTGCATTCTTTGTGCAAACTTGTTGGGAGGAGCACAAAAAGAAGCACCCAGATGCTTCAGTCAGCTTCTCAGAGTTTACCAAGAAGGGCTCAGAGAGGTAGAAGACCATGTCTGAAGAGAAGAGAAAATTTGAAGATATGGCAAAGGCAGGCAAGGCCCATAATGAAAGAGAAATGGAAACCTATATCCCTCCTACAGTGAAAACAAAAAAGAAGTTCAAGGATCCCAGTGCACCCAAGAGGCCTCCTTCGGCCTTTTTCTTGCTCTGTTCTGAGTGTGGCCCCCAAATCAAAGGAGAACATCCCAGCCTTTCCAATGGAGATGTTGTAGAGAAGCTGGGAGAGATGTGGGGTAACACTGCTACAGGTGACAAGCAGCCTTATGAAAAGAAGGCTGCAAAGCTGAAGGAATAATACGAAAAGGATATTGCTGCAGACCAACCAAGCTAAAGGGAGTT
>CAUYTI010014779.1:0-30352 GCA_963575145.1 Galago senegalensis | reverse complement strand
GAGCCTCAAGCTGTCCCCCTGGGTAGAGTGCCGTGGCATTACAGCTCACAGCAACCTCCAACTCCTGGGCTCAAGCAAGTCTCTTGCCTCTGCCTCCCAAGTAGCTGGGACCACAGGCACCTGCCACAGCGCCCGGCTATTTTTTTGGTTACAGCCGTCATTGCTGTTTGGCGGGTCCGGGCTGGGGATTCGAACCCGCCACCTTAGGTGTACATGGCTGGCGTCTTAGCCGGTTGAGCTATAGGCGCCGAGCCCCTGATGGGTTTTAAAGGTATGAGGTCATGACAGAAAGGTCATGGTGGGAGAAAGATCTTGGAAGCTTTTGACTCCTGTTTTCTGGTTTTGTTTTGGAGGCTTACACACTTCTTCACCAGCATGTAAAGTAGTGTCCTGAACAGAAGCACAATAGAGTCAGTGGATAGGCTGAATGAATAAACATTTACGTGTACATGCAGAGAGCTGACACTTCAAAATAATTGGCCATACAGCTTTTACTGTTCTGCAGCTTACATTTGTCTTTTTCTTTTTCACATGGAATACACATTTTTCCATGTGGGTTTATACAGCTCTTCCTCATTTTTCCTAGAAGCTTAATAAAATGCCCCTGAATTACACCACATCTCTTATACCATTTGAGACTACCAGTGTCCATTTTTCAGTATAGCTAAATGTCATCAATGCCAGGTGACCATTAACCATAAATGATGTTGACAGTGTGGTCGGGGGCTTGGCCCAGTGGACGGTCCTCAGAGGGATTCCCATTTCTCTTGGATCTGCTATCCTCCTAGAGTTAGGGTTGAAGGGGTGTTTAGCCAATAGGTACATCCAAGGCTAGAGGAGGGGCCCTGAATCTTGAGCTGTTAATGTTTTGCTTCTAAAACAAAAGGGCTCAAAAGGCTTGAGGGTAAAAGAATGAAACAAGAAATAAAAGTTAGTGTAACTATTTTAATATCAGACAAAGGAGACTTTAAGCAGTATTATTAGATATAAAAGGGACAATTCATAATGACCAAAGCGTTACTAAAATTAACATTTATTTATATCAAAATGTGCTATAAAGTAAGTGCCTGCAAAGATAAGTAATAGAGTAGAAGATGGTATTCACAACACAATTAACTATTACAAGACTGTGTCCAGAATACATAAACATTCCTGTAAGTCAGTTACAAACTGGGGGAAAGATCTGAGAAGGCATAAAAAAGGACAAAACTTGAATGGCTGATAAACATAAGAAAATATGGTCAGCCTCTTTAATGATAGAAGAGATAAAAAATAATATCAGAACACTATCATTTGATACATGTAATACTGGCAACAACTAAAAAGTCTGACAATGTGAGATCTTTTTGAGGATAGAGAACCCTGAGTACCCGCATGCACCCACATTCACTGCTGGAAATTGATGCACTAAACCCAGCTGGGCACTGTCTAATCCAACCATCCCAGCAATTCCACTCCGGATACCTTCCCTAGAACTTGTGTCTATGTGTCTCAGGACACATGTACAAAACTGCTTATACTTACATTTATGTAATAGCCAAAATATGGAAACAATCTAAATAGTTATCACCAATAGAAGAAATAAATGAATGAACTTTGCCCTGAGCAAATACTACACAGAAATGAAAATGAATGAAGTATGACTGCCCTCAACACGGACAGAACTCAAGAATATTATGTTGCACAAAGGAAGGTGCAAAAAAAAATCTGCAACATAATTCAATTAACATAAAGTAGAAAATCAACTTAATTATTTAATTTGGGGATGCATTTGTAGATAGTAAAGCAAGGAGAGAGGAGGTCTCGCTCTGGCTCAGGCCAGTCTCACACCTGTGAGCTCAGGCAGTCCACCCATCTTGGCCTCCCAAGTGCTGGGATTACAGATCTGAGCCACCACACCCTGGAACCACACCAGGATGTGGTTCTTAAAAAATTCCACATAGTTCCTTGTTACTATAGTGGTGAGTGAAGGAAAAAAATTCTACATACTTATATGTGAGGGAAAGAAAGAGCTAAAATTATGGAGATAGAGGAGATTTCTGGGGTGCTGGTAATATTGTATTTTTTAACCTGAATGATGGCTCCTGGTTTCTGCTTTTAAATTTGTCATTACAATATAATTAACATTTATACATTTGTATTTATATTTTATGTTATGTTTTATTACATGCCTTTTTAATGGAGAAAAATAGGCATGTTAGCAGCTGCCACTTACAATGTTCTATGTAGTGTAGAATCTGAATGCTTCGGTACCAACACAGCTCTACCATTTTCTACCTACAGGTAGAGATGTTGGCTGAGTTATCAAATGTCTCTAAAAGCTGTCTTACAAGGGGAGAGGAAAAAAAATAAATAAAAGTTGTCTTACTCACCTGTAAGGTGAAAATAAAACAAAACGCATTCTACTATCAAGGGTTCTTCTGAGGATTAAATGGCACCTGATTAAAAACACTAATACAGTTGTTACCATTTCAACATGAGCATCCTTGGATTTCTAGCTGTTTTTTCCTTAGCTGGCGTGCCTCCCTGCATAATTTTATGTTTTTTAATTAAATATCATAGTTGGACATAATTATAGATTCTCATGCATTTGTGAAAAATAACAGAGGTTGGGGAGCGCCTGTGGCTCAAAGGAGTAGGGCACTGGCCCCATATGCTGGAGGTGACAGGTTCAAACCCTGCCCCGGTCAAAAAATAATAATAATAACAGAGGTCCCTGTATGTTTCCCTTTATTCGATTTTCCCCATTGTCAACGTCTTTTAAAACTATCGTATAGCAACCGTTACAAGATTCTGACATTGATTACAGTCACAATACAGAACAGTTCTGTCACAAGACATGGCTTTTTTATCTTTAAATCTGCACATTGAAAAAGAGTTTTCTTTTTAACTAGCAGTATAAGTCAAGTTAACTTTTTAGTAGCAGGTTTTTATGAGTCTTTATTACTGACTTCACAGTCCAAATCTGATCAAGGTGGACCCTTCTCTTTTCTGACTAGTGAGTGACATTGTCTAATGTCATCCTGCTGTCTAACACATCCCAGCCTTAAATGTCATAAGTTGTTTTTTTATTAAAAAGAAAGTGTATAAAACCATTATGTACCTTTCTCCCTTGAAAGATGCCACAGACGACTGCAGAAATGTGGCATCCACCTCCTTACTTCGGTCACAACTGGTTACTCTACATGGACAAAAAGATGTCTTTAGGAATATATTTTTTCTTGTATGTATTTTAACTGTATCAATTCTTAAAAATATTTTTAACTGTATTACTTTTACCTACCTCTGGGGTCGTTCTGACTCCAGTCTATTTTATATGTGATTCTAGATTAATGTTTCCACATATGACTTCATTATACCCCTAGTTAGTTCATAAAAATGCCAGTGGTCTTCTGTAGATCATAAAATCCCCTCCTTGTAGTGTCGTTCAGGGGCCCCAACCTTCCTTTCTTGTTTTCTAACAAACTTTATCCAACTACAATAACAACAAATTTTAGAGCTATCCCGGATATCTTTACTAAACCTTGCACTTTCTTACTTCTGTATTGGCAAATGTCATCCCCCCCACCCCCCAGGAGCATCTTCCTGAATTATAAACCTTTCACATTTTACCTTTTAGAGCAGACTCGACTCCATCATGTAGGAGACCCATGGAAGACTCTGCCTCCTTGCGTAGAAGAGCGGGCTGCGACAGCGCTCTTAACTGTGCCATTTGTTTGGCATGCAGTTTTCTGTGGCACTGGTCATTCCTGCTTCACTCTTGAATTATTTGTTCATGCCTGAATTTAACCCTTGTCTTATTTCCATAAGGGTAGATACTATTTCTTATTCTTTCTATCCTCCCAAACACCAAGCTTAGTACCTCATAGGTAAAGGAGTTTTGATAAATACATATTAATCTTTTCACTAGATTGCCAAAATCTAATTGATTTTAGAGCCAGAGCATATTTATTAGCTCTGAATTAGAACAGAATTCCTAAACATTTTAGAAGAGAAAATTCAGTCTGGAATGTATAACAAGAGTGCAGTGATGCTGCCGGTTCCCACACCTGCGTTTGTATTTGTGTATTTGGATTTGTATGGTCTTGGGAAAAAATTTAGTCCTCCTATGAGTTCATTTCCTCATCTTTACAACAATGCAAATAACAGTTCTTATTTTTTAGAATTGTCATGTTAAAAGGCGTAATCCATATAAAGTCTGTAGTCTGTCTATTGTCTCACTCAAAGTAAGTGATAGGAGCATTTTAAAAATAATTATTTCTAATTATTTTAAGTCCTCTACGATTTTGTGCCCATCTTCACCCAGCATGTCCAGACCTAAGCATTTTACCGTCCCCAAAGCTATCCAGATGGCCAGCATGGTGGCTCACACCTATAATCCCAGCATTCTGAGAGGCCGAGATGGGTGGATTGCTGGAGCTCAGACCAACCTGAACAAAAGAGACTCTGTTTCTACTAAAATTAGAAAAATTATCCAGCCATTGTGACAGGCACCTATGGCACCTGTGGTCCTAGCTACATGGGAGGCTGAGGCAAGCGGATCACTTGAGCCTAAGAGTTTGAGGTTGCTGTGAGCTGTGACGCCACTGCACTCTACCAAGTGTGACATAGTGAGACTCTGTTTCAAAAAAACAAAAACAAGAATGAACTAAAAAGGCAACCATTTACGTCCTGTATTCTAATTTAAAAAAGAAACCAAAAAGGAAATCATCTCCTTAGATTTCAGTTTAAAATGTCCACTCTATCATTCATTAGTTTATGTTCCTCAGTTTAGGAATCTGAGGCCAATGAAATGAAAATTGTCATGTTAGCATGGTTTAGACGTACTGCTTACTAAACATATGGTTTAGAATTGAATTATACAAGGTTTCCTATTATACTGATTTTATTGATGTCAGAATCAGTTCAATATGAGATACATGTGTGTGTATTACTGTAACACTTGTCCTATAGTTTGATTTGGCAGTTAATCCTTTAACTCTTCTTACATACGCTGTCAAGTACTGTTTACCTCCACAACGCTGGGTAACTCCTGTGTGTCCGAGTGGCATCTCCCATGTGCAACTCTGGACTTCATTCTCCTCACCCTCCCAACTCAGATGCATCCTAGAAAGTAAAAACTTCCCGAGCACTTGAATTAGCTGTCACAAATCTCACTTAATTTCATTCTCAGCTCATTTGCCATCTACCTGCCTTATTCCAAGCCCTTCTTTCTATAACTGTCTATTCTTTCTATAACCATGGTTCCGGATGTCATGGGTATCTCCTCTCAACATAGATTTCTAGGGACTGACTTGCTAGCGTCAGGTAGACACACACAAAAAAGAACTAACTTTTGAGAGACTGTCACTGAGGGAGGATGGAGAAGAACTCATAAAACGACATCAGAATTGGTAAGATGCAGTCCCTGAGTGATGTTTGGGATTATAACTAGGCATTGCTGAATTAGAGAATGTAGGCTTGGCCGTCCGTAATCACAGTTTACTTCTTTACAAAATGACTCTATTGTATTCATTATATTTAGGGGGAGAAGGCGGGTAAGTGTGTAAGTATTTGCTAGAAAGATTTCCTTCAAAAATGGTTAAGATTTTTAAAGTTCATACGTAAAGGATGAGATTTAGTTATAATGAAAATTAACGTCTATAAACTATCTCATTTCCCAATATGTCAGATACACGATTAGGCATATAATCCTAAATAAGAGAAATTCTCTGTACCCCAATTATGGAAGCAAAGGAAACTATTGATTCAGATACTTTCTATTTCAGTTGAAAAACAGGTCAAGTAGATAGCATTTCAAGAGTTTTACAGTTTCTTTAAAAGCTTCTGCAAACCATTATTTGCACATAAGATTTTTTGGAGAAGATTAAATGATTGCTTCACAGCGTGCTGGCACCTAATTTGGGGGAGGTCATTATTATTTAAAATATCCATTTTTTCTTGCCTTAAGTTTTCTATTTTTATGTATACACAGGCCTTTTTTTCACTATGTGTCTCTCATTTCTTAGTCTTAATTAATTTGTGTTTTTCTTGTGTCAAGAATTAAATGGCCTTTAATCAAACACTTTCTCTAGGTATTCGTAAAGTTGCCATAGATGATCACACCAGAAATAAAGGACAGATGCTACCAGCCATACTTTCTTGGTGGAGCCATAAGTAGTACATGATAGAAAAATAAAATTCAGAAATAAGGGTAATGGACTTCCGGGAAAGAAAAATCATATAAAGTTAGCTTCTGAAAGGAAAATGCATCGGGGCAGTAGGGTTTGGGAAGTATTACGTCATTTAACTTAAAAGATCTTAATCCTAAGAGAATGCATTGACCGAGATCTAACTGGTAAAAGAACAAATTGCTTGGTATTTAAGACAGAAGGTATTTTACAGACAGAGTTAGTTTCTATGGTGTTGGAAGGGCTGGGAGAATAAGGTGGTGAGTACTGGACTAGCCAAAAGGGCCACTAAAAGGAAGTGGATCCCTGCTGCTGTGTTTGCTGACCTGACATTTGAATCCTTATGGGATGCTGCACCACCCAGAGCTGAGATGCAGCAACATTCCACTACTGAAGAGGCTGCCCATGTGGAGAGAGGTTCCTGCTGCCTGGAATGCTGGAGGCGGCAGGTGCTTTCTCCTTCCTCGGATGCAGCAGCTCTTGCATTTTTTCTTCCTTCTTCCTGCTCGGTGTTTCTAGGGCGCCTCCCACTGGCAAAACCTAGTAAAGAGAAAACCAGCAAGCAGGAGAGTTAGTTGCAAAGGTACCTTGTAGGCTGGCTGCTCAGCAGCACAGAACAGGGTATGGAAGTGTGGATGTGGGGCTGTGGACATTAAGTGAATCATCACGTTAGCTATTCAGCAATCATGCCCACTCTTCTTTCCACCACTTTGCACTACCAAATGGAATCACCCTGTGCTTCCACCTAACATGACATGACGTGCTTTGTATAAATAAAGATACTTTCATCTTCACCATCACATTCATATATCTGGGTGATCTTAATTCCCCTTTAGTTCAGACACCACCCACTTGGATAGTCTGCAACTCAAAACACTAAACTGTGGCTGGGTGTGGTCACTCAGACCTATAATCCCAGTGCTTTGAGAGGCTGATCTGAAAGGGCCACTTGAAGCCAGGAGTTTAAGACCAGCCTGAGCAACATAGACCTTGTATCTGCATGTAATTTTTCAAAATTATCCAGGCATGTTAGCATGTACCTGTGGTCCTTACTAACAGGAAGCTGAGGCAGGAAGATCATTCGAGGCCAGGAGTTTAAGCTGTGATTTCACCACATTCTTTCCAGCTGGCACTCCAGCCTGAATGACAGAGTAAGACCCTGTCTCAAGCAAAACAAAACAAAACAAACCACTTAAAGTATAAATTAAAACATTGTAGAAGTTTATATAAAGTTTCTTTGCCTAAAACAAAGGAGAAAAGGAGGAAGGAAAATTAGTTATTATATACAAATCTCTATATAATCAAGAAGTAAAACATAATTTTTGTTTCTATAGTTAGCTGTGAGGCCAGACTTAATATTTAGCACTTTTTCCCTTTGTCCTCAGCCAGTGGCTCCCAGATTTGGGATTTTTTACCTAGTGAAGCATCCAAAGCCTCATTACCCCAGAGTCAGTGTCCTTAGGGGGTGTATCATTATTGGGATGCAGACTTTCAGTGCTAATGTGGTTGGTGGCCTTGATCATATAAACAGATGCCCTTTTGCCTGTCCTGAGTGTTAGCATGCCCCAGGAATCCAGCTCCTCCTTCCATACATACCCTTTCTTTTCACCTATAAGGATAGTTGCCTGAGGATCTCCAATGGCCTGGGAATATTCTGTTTCTAGTTTCTAATTAAGCAATGCCTTTGTTGCACCCCATGATGTAAGCATTTCTCTGTGTGGGTAGAGAAAGAAAACACGTTCTGAGTAGGTGATTAAATATGCTAGTGGGAAAAAAATACATTTACTTTCTCCCCTTTCTTCCCATTCCAACATTTTCTTACCATATAAAAATGAGCATCAAATATGTGTCTTTAGTTCAAAGCCCATGCAGCATTCTGTAAGAACCTCAAGATGACAGGGCGTTGTTGTCACTCAGCTCATTCTTGTCCTGGAGACTTCAAGAGGACATTCCAGCAACCTCTCAGGCTTTGGGTTGGTAAAGTGAATTTCAAGATGCGTAGCGTCCATGGATGTTACCTTACTGCCCTACTTCTCCTGCTGTAAGCAGATTTCTTCATCAAAAGCAACACTGTGAGGGACATCCTGTCAAGGCATGCAACATTCTGTACGTTCACAGGTGATGGTGCTGCCAGATGACTGTGAGCAGGTCTGCAAGGGAGTAGTTCCCTCCCTGGAGAGAGGGACACTGGGAAAGAGGGCCTGACGTTAGATTTCCATGATGAATATTATCCCGAACGTGATGATAGATAAAGGTTAAACCAACTCTCAGGTCATCAGTAAGACAAAATCTTTGCATTCATAAGGGAGAGTCTGGCTCCGGGCAGACAACTTACAGGGACTTCCTTGATGACCTTGACTTGTCTAGAGACTTTTATTTCGAACTCATTCCTTCTCCAAATCCTCTGTCTCTGAGCTATTCTTTAATACCATGCTTTTAGCATCTTTTAGGTCTGGAGATGTCTCATGTCCCAGAAGTCTTAAATTCTCACTCTGTCTTGAATGTTGACATTATTACTATGCTATGTGTTAGTCAACTCATTAATTTGATCAATATTTATTATGTGCCCACTATGTTTTAGGCATGATGCTAAACTCTAGAAATACGTGGGTGAGGAAGAGTCACGATTGCCTTGGGGACCCTATAGTCTACTGGGGAGGTTGGGCAATTAAACAAGGAATAATACTACTAATAATGTGGTAAATGGATAAATGCTATGTACTGTAGGGGAACAACCCAATTTCTGTCCTGGGGGAAGATTACCTGCCAGAGGAACATTTAAGATAATTCCTCCAGAACACATTCAGGGAGGCCACTGTAAAGCTCATTTTCCTTTGAAAGAGGTTCTAATTTAGCTTGTATGCAAAATCTTGTTTCCTGCAGGATTATGTTTAGTCAGTTTAGGGATCCTATATTATACTGAACATAAATCCGTGGTTATGCTAATCTCTAACTTTTCGTGAAAATATTTTGAATGAATAAATCGGATGATTATATTCAATAGCTGTTCAATTTCCCCTATCTCTATTAGTTGACTTTGTGAAGATTCACATGACTTTCCTTGTGAAATAAATTTTAATTCATTGCCGAAACTAGCAAATCATAGCTTCTTTAGCCTATTCATGGGTGCTTCAAGAATGTAATCTGTACAGTGCATGGGAGCCTTTGTATTAGGTGATTTGATTTTGTAGTTGAGAACGCAGGCTCTGGAGTCAGACCACTAAGATTCAAATCCTGACTCAAACACTTGCTAGCTATGTGACCTTGTGCAAGTTACTTAATCTCTATACTACAATTTCCTCATCTACAGGGTGATGATAATACTCTCTCTATTACGGGAAGGCTGGGAGAGCGATTTTCAAAGGAGTCAATATCTGCCGAGTGCTTAGAACAGTGCCTGATGCATAGTGAGTGATATATAATACGTTAACAAATAAGATCGCATTTCCTCTGGAGCACATCTATTAAGAATGTCTTTTTTAGAAAGCAATAACAATTATAAATGTGCCCACTTACTCATTTTTGATCTGGAACACAAATGGCAGCAGTTAACATGATACAATAGGAAGATTCCTATACTGGTATTAGGGGGTTCTATTTCTGTCTCTATTAATTAGCTTCAAGGGTAAAGCCTATTTTATCCTTGGAAAGAGGCAGTATTTAGACAATGGGAAATACCAGGTACTGTGCTTTAGTGATTGAATGAATCTAAAAATCACATCAAGAACTGTTTGCTTGCTTAAAACATTGTTTGCTATTGTCTAGTTCTAATACTAAAAGGCAGGTATTATCTTCATAGGTGTTATCACAAGTTACGGATTATATCTGGATGGGATACTACTTCACAATTCCTCAGAGCTCAGCTGTTTTGCTTATGGATTTGCTCCTTGGAGCTTACATTCCTTCAGAGTCCAAGCATGCACAGCCAAAGGTTGTGCTCTGGGTCCACTGGTGAGTGTGTGAATTTACATTCTGGGAATAGATTAGATGTCGGATGACACTGAAAATCAAGGAGGAAGTCAGTGGTGGTGACTCACTCCGCACCGCTAGCCTTTCCAGCAGGATGGGATATATTTTTCTTTTTATAAAAGTTCATTTAATAGTTACTAAGATTTTATATTCCACATAAATTTCGAGACTGCACGTAGGTCTAGTGAAGGACAAAATATATATTTTACTGAAATAACGGTAAGTTGGCTGGTCTAGTAGGGAGTCATAAAATGTTGCCTCATTTAGTGACATATTGAAGGTGGATGTTTTTCTTCCTGATAATGGGTTCAACAACTAACTTTAAGGTTAAAAAGTGAAAATAATTGACGCTCCATAACTGCTACCATATAGCAATACTGGTCCCCAAGAAGAAGGTTAATCAATTAAAAGGTCGAGTTTACTTCATCCATTAGAATAAAATAGTTGTATTTTGTGAATGTGTTAGAGCTTCCTAAGAACGGTATTTAAAGTTACACTAGTATCAGCTTTTGATATTCATGTTTCAGAGATCTATGTCTGAAATGTATATATTAGCATTTAAAAGCTTGAGAAAATTATGCTTTTTATTTCTGCTATAATTTAGAAAACCCAATTAATAGTACATAACTGTCATAAAGTAGCAGAACATTCTGTAGTATCAAAACATCAGATAATGCTTTTGTGCATTTTCTTGATTAATTAGTTTTCAGTTATTTTAAGGGAAATACTTATTAGTTTTAGATATTTTTTGGCAATGTTTGCTAATTCCCTATCATTTTAATGCACCCTGTCTTCACTGAACAGTGTATTATATAAATATTACCTTGAAAAACAGCCCTATGGATTAATTTTTGCCTCCTTACTTTGGATCACTTCTCCCATTTTGTTTCAGAGCTTGGTTGCTTTCCAAGCAGCGAACATTATCCATGGGTGGGGCTGCGTCTATATTGCCATTAAACGTTTTATAGCCCAGACCCCTCTGATGGATACTCACCCTTAAAAGCAGGAATGGCGGAAGGCCAGCTTTTCCTCTCCATTCAAAAAAAGGAAAGCGAAACAAAAGCACATGTGACATCAGCTTGAAACTTACACTTTTTCAAAATGTAACCTGCAAATTGTGCTTCTGGCTACTAATTGGTTCCACAGTGTCTCTTGATGTTCTGGCAACTTTGATTAAGGGGGACACCATGATCAAGCCACATCCTGCTCAGATAGTAGCAACGTTAACCTTAAGAAATTAAATGCCACAGTGCCCTGATGGGAAGGGAGAAAACAGAAGCACAGTATAAAACCTTCTCTGCCACGGCCCCATCCATTCTAGACTCAATCCTGACTTACAGCACAGAGTTATTTTCTCCCTTGATACTTTTCTTTATCCTGTACTCAGTATGCAAACACTTTTCCCTAGTCAATGATCCATCTCTAATCGCTGGGATTGAACAGCAATGTCTTTATTTAGAACAAGTCAACTACAGGCTGCCAAGAAGTTAAAACTCATGGGCTTCAACTGGTTTCTGAAATATTCTTGTGCCGATTACATTACACATGACACCCTTAAGCGATTACTTACCTTAGTTTTCTAAGTAGCCCTGCATATCTATCACAGTATAATGAGGGGTATAACAGACTCAGCTCTGTTTTGTTGGTGATTCTATGTGTCCTTATTGATTTTAAAAACCTATGAATCAATCTTAAAAGGCAGACTTCCCTATCATGAAATTATAATGTGATACTCAACAAAATTCAGCCAAATGTAGTAATGGTGTATACGTGCCTTCTAAAGCTGTTTTTTATCTAAAGCCCAATGCTATCAGATTTTTAAATAAAACATTTCATTCAAACAAAAACTTCATTTCTGTATTTAAATCTTTTCTTAGCAGAAATCAAAGAACCAATTATTGAAAGAGTCTAATTTTTTGTTCACCCAACATCTCCTGATGATAACTATTGTTTTTTAGAAAGAAAAGCCTGTTTATTTTACATTTTTTACATATTTACTACCATTGTTACCCATGTGTGCAGGGAAATACTATTTTCAGTGTTTTTTATGAGAAATGTGTCCTCACACTCTCCAATGTAATATAGTTCATCTTTAAAACTGGGATGTTGCTTATATATGAAAACAGAAAAATGTAAAATCAAAAAAAATTGATAATATAGAGTATTTTTAAAAGGAAAATATATAAATTCTGCATTCTTATTTTAATGTAGAATTAGCTCAATGTGTTTGTCTAGCCTGATCAAAATTCATTAGTAGTTCAAAAAGAATTTCTCTATTTGCCTGTGGTTGTCCAGTTCTTATACATTTAAACAATGCACTCAACTCTTAAAGATATTCTGATGTAAAAAACAGTTTACGATGCTTTGATCCTAATTTTAGGCCTCTAATATTCATTGTGAAAATTAAATCCAGTAACAGGGACTTTCAAAAATGTTTGAAATAGTAAAATAAATTAACATAGAACCCAGTGAGAATTCGCCAACGCTTTTTTGGCTTTGGTTTATATGAGAGAGGAAACCCTTCACATTGTGCATTTCCATAATAAAAACACAGTTTTTTCATAGGCAAATCCCTTTGCCAGAGTTACATAACAGCAGTGGAGTCTGAGATTGAGAATTTGATGACTGTGTCTGGCCTTGGAACATTCATTGGATCAGTTCTCCAGAGGTCCTCTTAAGAATGAGGTGTAAAACTATAGGTTACTGCAGTGTGATAGAGTTAAAAGCCCTGATTTCCTAGTGATAGCACCCTTACACGGATAAATAAATACACCCAGATACGTGTGCGTGTACACACATTTCCTTTTATATTCATTTTCAAAGAAGGAAATTAATTTATTTAAGACATCTTAATGGCAATATCAAGAAAATCCTATATGAGAAGTTTGCCCTAAAACTGCTGTTCTGCTTCCTTGGGAAATATCCTACTAAATCATGGGTTTCCAAACTATCACGAAGGGAAATCATGCCTGCCTTAGGAGGGCGGGTGTAAACAATTAAATAAAATGTCACTTATCTAAGTGTTTCTGAGGCACAGTAAGTATTTTGTTAAAAGGGAAATTTTATCAAAATGTTTGTGTGTTTTTATTGCAAATTTGTTCTCAAATATTTTTTATGTGTCAAAAGAGTTTTCCAGGGCAAAGGCAAGC
Organism: Galago senegalensis; assembly: GCA_963575145.1. Taxonomy (NCBI): domain Eukaryota; kingdom Metazoa; phylum Chordata; class Mammalia; order Primates; family Galagidae; genus Galago; species Galago senegalensis. The sequence goes on along the minus strand of CAUYTI010014779.1, from coordinate 17,064 downwards.
CAAGTTTATACTCCCCAAGTGCCTTTTTCCTTAAAATTCCTTTTAAGGCGAGGTAGGAAAAAAAAATGAAAGAAAAAATAATAAAAATAGAAAGACTAGGTCAGGGCGGCACCTGCAGCTCAAAGGAGTAGGGCGCCGGTCCCATAAACCAGAGGCGGTGGGGTTCAAACCCAGCCCTGGCCAAAAACTGCAAAAAAAAAAAAAAAAAAAAAAAGAAAGAAAGAAAAGAAAAAGAAAGAATAGGTCAAAGCATAATAAATAGTATGATTGCTAAGCCTAATTTATAATAAGGACAGAAAAATATACTTATTGATTTTGAACTAACCAGGTATTTAAGTATCGTAATGGAGTATCTGGAATTGGCCTTCAGTCTTCAACTTTTTGAGCCTCATTTGACTTGAGGCACTTTAAAATCATTCTAGAACCATTTGAACAATATATATGGACACAACAAAACCAACTGCATTGTTATGAAATATTAAAATGATAAACTGATATTCTTCCAGTCATTTCTTTAGCATTCGTACGTAGCTAATTAGACTAAAAAAAAAAAATGAGTAGGAGTTATAGACCTAAAGAACCTCATAGCTTTTCTCTGATGAAAATAAAACATGTTGTGACCTCAGGCTTATTAAAAATTAACACTCAGTCTTTTTCACATTTATTTTCATAATTGGGAAAGTGTATTCACCCTAAGAAATCAAGGTTTCATAATTGAGAATATTTGCCTGCCTAAGGATTTCGTGTCTGATCACCATGGGAGACGTGGTCCTGTGCTCTAGGAATACGTTGAAATTATCAACATAATAAATTGTGGAAAGGGCAAATATTTATGAGCGATGCTTATAAGTTGATAGTCATTAGTTAAACCAGTGATTAAAAAAAGATAGCAAAAAAAAAAAAATTCTGAACTTTCTACTGTCTGGCTAGCTTCCTCTTCTCTAATCACTTATTTTACTTCTTTAGCTATTGAAATCTTCCTACATTATTAGGGATTACATTTTATTTCAGAGACTTCCTCTTCCGCTAATTCATCTTTTGCTGTTTCCTTCATAGGTTTGTTAAGACTTTATCAGTACATTTTTGTGACTATATGATGTGGATGGAGTCGCAGAGGTGTTTTATTTCTTAACTCCCGCATGATGCTGTCTTTACATACTTCACAGCAACGCGGCTCAGAGAAAAGTTTGTGTGTGTGTGTGTGTGTGTGTGTGGATGGGTGAGTCAAGATGTTTGGAGTAGCTTTTTGGCAAAGGCAAAAGTCTATTACTTCAGTCATGAACTTATAAAAACAGGCGGCATGTGTTTCTTGTCTTTTGCAATCACACAAACATTATTTTTAAGCAGTCCTAGAAGTGGCCTGTGAATCTGCAGGGCCACCAGCACAATCACAGCGTGGGCTGATCCCATATTCGGGAAATCGCAAGCAGCTGCCTTGGTCAGGAGCTCCTATTCTAGACTTTAACAGCAGGAGGAAGGAAACGCGAGGTCCGCTTTGATCCTGCTGACAAAATGAGGTATTCCTACAAGATGCTACTGTCAAAATAGTTCACTTCATAGCAAAAAGAGCTTCTTTGAAGAAATATGCTCAAAGCAAAGCATGCACTTATTTTATTTGCAAACAAAAATGAATCTTTTTATACTCGCAGGTGGAAAATCGAACTCTAGAAGCTCCTCCTGAAGGAACGGTAAATGTGTTTGTCAAAACAGAGGGATCCCGGAAAGCCCATGTGAGCTGGGAAGCGCCTTTTCGCCCTAATGGATGCTTAACATACTCAGTTCTTTTTACAGGAACATTCTATGCAGATCAAGGTAATTTTGTTTATAAGTTTTAAATTCTTACTAACATTAGAAAATTTCTTTTCATTTAAAAATCTTTCTGTTAGCCCCAGATTTTATTTCCTCTATGCTAACCTATACTAATGAACTTCTGCGGTGGTTCTCAAAGTGTGAGAAAAATGGAAATGTAAATTCTCAGGCCCCTTTCCTGACCAGCTGAATCAGAAAGTCCGGAGGTGAAGTTCTGCAGTCTGTGTTTTGACAAACCTGTCAGGTGATTCTGAAGTGTGCTCAAGTTTGGCAAAGATCTCATGAACAGCCTTCTCTTGCTAGCCTAGTGGTTCAAACCTGAAATATCATTCATGCTAACAGCTGAATTTTTGCATTCATCATAAATAAGCTATTTTGTGACTATTTTAATATTCCTAGACTGAGTTAGCAATTCTCAAACACGTTCTAATAAACTAACGGAATGTGGATTAGGCTACAGGGGTTTCTTGTAAGTATTATCAAAAAGCTATCTGAATCAATGAGTTAGGTGCTAAGACGGTATGATGTGTATTTTAAGCAAATTCCGCCATAGAAAAATGCATGTATATATTGTGTTAGAGAGAACTTTTATTCAGTGCGTTCTTTCATCAGTTTTCGGAAGTGTTCGTGCTATCTTTTATAGCAGATGTTTTTAATATTTATTTTTAAATTAGTAGCAAATAGTTAATATCTTGGAGATTTGGAGATAGTCACAGGTGCTATTAGACATACAATCCTAAAGTTCCTTAAACTTTAAAGCATATTTTGTTTGTGAATGATCTAAAACTACTTGTAAGACTTGATAGCATCCTCCAAGTGTCAAAGCAGGTGAGGAAAGAAGAAAACAGATTTTTCTAAATTTGCAAAGAGTGTTATTTGTCTACACAAGCAATTGCACCAGGAGTCGAGTGCATGTCAGAGTCTGAACTGATCCCCTCAAAGATTGGTGTGTCCCTTTTTTATGCAATCAGGGCTTTGATGTATTCTGCTGTGAAGTACTTGTAAGATTATGAGGTGAAGGAGTGATGATCGATTTGGAAAAAGAAGCAACATTTAGGCCGGACCCATGACAGCCCAGCTATTTCCGCCAAGGCGGCCGGGTGAATAATGCAAGAGCCATATTCCCCCTTGTGTTTAATCTTGCATTGTTTTTGCAGAGAAAATTTCTGCTTGCCTTCTAAGGCATGTCATCTTCGGTTGTCATCCCGTCCCTCAAATCATCAAAACGGTATTAAATGTTGCAAAGCTACGCAGCAAGAGAACTTTCAAAAGTCAGAACCCATTTGCAGAGCAGCCCTTGTAGAAAATGTATTCTGTTCTCGGCAGAATTTTCCTTCAGTTCTTTCCACTGAGAAGTTTACTGATTTCTCCCAGTGGAATCTGCTGGAATTTATCGGTTCATGGTTGGCAGTCACAGATTAAGGTAAATGTCGATCCGTAATGACCCTCTACATGTTAGTATTGCAGTAAAGCTGGGCTTTTATGTCAAAGATATCGGAGAGGGAGCTATTACACATGACAGGGGTGATCAAGGGACTCCAGACCAAGGCAAGCATTATTAAATATTGACTAGTTCTGTGATTTATGTAGAGCTGGAGGAAAAAAGTGACTTTTTAACCATTATATATTCTTCAGCAACGAAAACCAGCCATTTATCTCCTGCTGGTAATAAAGAACAGAGTGCCTGCATATTTTAGTGGCGGGAAAACCTGGTCTTATAAATGAGATGAACTCCTTCATGATAACATTTCAGTTTGTTAATTGCCAAAAGGAAAACAGACAAATTGGAAGCAATTACAAGATTTGACTTAGGGAGTTCTGTGGTGTGCGTTCAACTCCTGGGTTGCAAGGGGGTGAGATTGGAGGCAAGGGGATTCTGTCGGAATGGGCCCCAGGAAAGTCGTTTCACTGGTTCACCGTGGCTGGAACGCTCGTGTCCACTGTGAACTGAAAGGGCTGTGAATATCGTCTTGTCCTGTCACCCGCCAGCAGCTGGGTGACATTTACACTGAGGGTAGGGAGGTCCACATGGCTCGACAAGAAATGAATTAAACATTAATTCATCAAACTTTTTTAAGATATCATCTGTTCACTAGATTTATACAAAGCTTATTAAATTGTCTAATGGCTAATTGGTTATTTCCTTGACATAATGAACAACTGTATTTCATCCTTTCCTGTGATGGCTGCTAAAGACATGGTGGTTAGAATTTATATGATAGGGACATTCAGCTGGTAGGAAGCAAGTTTAGCGTCAAAATATTTGTGCCTGCGGCTGGGTCACTATTTCACAGGAGAGAATTTGGGCTGTCCCTGTAAAACACTCATGTAGGAACCCTGTTCCACTTGTCACCTCAGATCCTAACCTACAAACTCAACAAATCAACACTGGTTTCTGTAACAAGGAAAGCAGCACCTATCAAAATATGATTTTATTAATTAGAAATTATTTACTATTGACCAGGTATTATATTCCCATAAATCAAAATTTAAAATATTAGGAAGAAAAGGACAGTTAAAAGTAGCAAACCTGTTCTATAATTTTCAGTTTTCTATATCCTCCTGGAAATATCCCAGAAACATAACTATATGTAGTATTACATTAAAGTTTTCCCCATTCACAAATATTTACAGTATTCATCCCACACATTCAACTTTTTACCCAAGTGATACTAAGTTGTCCATACCATATTGTAAGATGCCTTTCCTCCCATCTTAAGACATGATCATATTGTTACATAAAGAACTTCCTCATTCTTTATCTCCATTCATACCATTCAGCTAGATAGATTACACCATCATTAGTGTAACCAGTTTAACCATTGGGAAATGGACATTTAATTGTTCCCAGTCTTTGCTATTTCAAAGAATACCTTAATAATAAATATACTGGTTTGCCATTTTACACATTTGAAAGTATATGTATAAGTATGATGAACTCCTTGAATGAATTGCTAGTTCAGTAGTAATGTGAATTTGTGACTTTATCAGATATTGTTAAATTTCACTCCATAGGAGCCCCACAATTTACACTCTTACAGAAAAAAGCATGAGAATGGCTGTATCTCTACGGCTTTGTCATCAGAGTGTGTTATCAAACTTATCTTTACCAATTCGATATGTTAAAAATCGTATTTCACAGTATCTTGAGTATCCATTTCTATTATTAAGAGTTACTTTGAACATATTTTCATATGTTTAAAAACCATTGGTCTTTCTTTTTCTATGAAATCTTTATACCTTTGCCCACATTTTTACTAAGCTTTAAAAGCTCTTTCTGTATTAGGAAAATCTATTATGTGAATAGCAATATTTTTATCTTTGTGATTATTTTTCCCTAGCACTTTGATGCTTTTGTTTTTAAAACATTTATAGTCAGTCCATTTGGAATTTATATTGATATAATTTGTAATATGTAAATCAAATCTTATTTTTTTCCCAGAAAATATCTCATTATTTCAAAATCATTTATCAAATAATCCATATTGTCCCCCACTGGCTGGAGTTGCCATCTTTAAAAGGTCCTAAATTTCTACACGTGTATATAGATTATGTCTGGAAAGATCTTTACTTTTATTTATGTTATTACGAGACCATAGTATTTTAATTATTACAGGTATAGACTATATTTTCATGCCTTATAGGTCTAGTCCCCCTCATTATTTTTATTTTATACACTTTCACTCCCTAATTCCCCCATAATCCCTGATACTATCTTTATAAGGATGGAACTGAATTTATAGGCAACAAAGATAAGAGTTACTATCTTTATGATCTGGGGATTTTCTAATCAATATTATTATTATGCTTTTAATTTTTTGTCCTTTTTTGTCTGTTAAAAGAGCTTAAAATTTTCTTCCTTTAAATCTTATGCATTCTGTTAAGTTTCTTTATTAATACTTTATAACTATGCATGGTTTTATGTAATTACAAATTATATGTTTTGTATATTAATAATTAAGTCACTTGCAAGACCTACTTTTCAAACTGATATGTAGATGTCCCTGTCAAGTACCTGTCTTCCTAAAGCTACACTTTGAATTGTTTACATCTATCTATCGGATCATCATCCATCCAACTGCTACCAAACATCTGGGGTCTTTTTGTTACTAAGATTTGTTGTCATTTTCCCTAAAGCACAGAAAGTTCACTAGAGAACGAATAAAAAACTAATTATTCTTGCAACTGGTTTTTAAAAAACCAAATCTCTGGTATATAAAGTGGCATCCAAGGTTGGACTCGTAGCATCCTGCCCTGGTAGAATTTGCAAACAGAGAAAACCACCCAAGCAAACCTCGCCAGGTCACTGTCAAGGGTGGGAGGCAAAACAAAACCAGGTGTTGGCGGGACCAGTGGAACGGCCAGCTGGGGGAAGATTTTAGAAAAACTGAGCTTTCCTCTTGGATGTAATCATGAATTAGAACAGCGTGAGTATGAAAACAGGGAAAGAGTGACAGAGTGCACAAACGCGTGTGAATGGCCAAAATTAACAGATCAACCAACACGCCCTGGGATATGGTAGTGTATGTTTTCTGCTATTTGCTAATGTCTGCCACAAAAGCCAGGTTAGCGCCAGTTCTGTGAGATTCTGCCTGCTGTGAAACAAACATAGACTCAATTATGAGGAACATCTGATGTAAATTAATTTTTCTGGAGTGTACAAGTGTCACTTACTGACCTGGAATAAGTGCTTTGCTCAATGACTCTCAAGAGTGCACCATTCACCTTGCCTAAGTGAACAGTCAGCTCCCAGGGATCAGTTTACATCCTCCGCATTTTTTTCTCTTCACACGTATGAATTAACATTAATTATAAGTAACAAGTTTATATTGCTCTTTACGAAGCATATTGAATGGGTGAGTTTTTAAAAAAATATAAAGATGCATGTGTATTTAGGAATACCAATTCATTATGTGCAGTCTGGTAATAGGAGCCTAGCTTATGTGAAACCATTTTTAAAATTTTAAATCCTCTTTAACTTATAGATGGAAATGATGTGTGATGAGAATTTAGGGCGACATAATTATGTTGTCAAGTTTTGAAAATGTTTTCAACTACAAAACCATCTACTTGTCAGGAAGGAAAATAAAACATAACTTTAGAGAAAAAGAGAAAAAAATATTCTATCCTGCAGAATTTTTACAAATGCCAGCCTCGTTACTGCTAGCCTTCCTTTAGATTCTTTGCACTGGTCCTGTTCTTGTCCTCCATAAAAGTAAGGGTGTGCACCAGTTCTGGGAGATTCTGCCTGCTTTGAAACAAGCATGTAGTCAATTAAGAGGAACATCTGATGTAAATTAATTTTTCTTATTGTAGAGTCCTCTGTGAATTGTTTAATTCTTTGTTATCCTTCCTTTTGAATGAATTAGGAAGTGATCGTCATTGCTTGATAACCTGACAGATTGTTTTGTGTCTGAGTTTCAGAGGCAAAGAGCCACGATGTGCTAATGGCCAAGGCCTTTGTGCACTGGTAACTCTCACCTGCTCTGAAAAACTGGATAGTAGCTTAGTTTTTATCGTCAAAGGCCTCTTTCTCCTAATCCCCTATTTTGTGTTGTGTCACAGAATACATATATTTATTTGTGGAAAAAAAGATGTGGATGACTGGGGGGGGAAAAGGCAAAGGAAAATGATCCTTCAGCATTAGCAAAGAGAATCTCATTTTAGTAAAGAAAAAAAAGGCAGATTGATCAATTTCAATAGGTGAAACTGAATCATTTTGTGGATCTTTAAAAATTCTGCCTGATCGTGGATAAGTAGAGAGGTTTGGGGTGATTTTTTTTCTAATTAAAAAACCAATTAAAAATGAATCTTTTGAAAGAAAGAGTAAAAGGAAAGAACAGGGGAGGGAAGGAAAAGGAAGAAAAAACAAACAATTTCTAAAATTTAGCATCAATCAGATGCTTTTCTTGCTTGTATGAGCTAATAGTCCTGGCAAAAAATTATTAGTTTTTAAAAACAGAAATTTGGAAAGAATATATATACATTTGTTCACGTATATATTATCTCTGGGGTATTATGAATGATTTATCTTCTCCTTTTTCCTTTTTTAATGTTCTCGGTTTTTAAATTTTCTACAATAAATACCAATTCTCTTTGCAAAACAATCTTTAAAAAGCTGACAAGAGAGACGATTCCAGAGCAATTTGGAGTGAGAACAGTGCCTGGCTTGAGAAAAAGGGTGTGAGTGGCAGGTCAGGCATCCTGGGTCGAAGCCGGCAGGAAAGGGGGAAGACAGCCCCACATAAATTGCCGTCATTAGCCAAGGAAAAGTCTTCTGGTAACTCCCATCATGTTAGTTTTTCCTTGTGTCTCATATTCTGCCTTTATTTCTTGAATAGTTGCTAGGGGTACTCAAACCAGCAAAACCTCTGAGGATATTGCAGAACCACCAAGGAAACTAAGAGTGATCAGACAAACAAAGCAGGCTAGTTCAACAGCTGAGGCTAAAGGGGGTGTGAGGCCGGAACCAAGACATGCTGGCTCCCCAGCCCCCATTCTCTGGGCATAAACTTTTCCTTCTTTTATAATTGCCTTTAATCTCAGTTCAATCTTTAATTGCCTATAATCTCATTTCAGTATCCATTTCAAGTGTTTTCCCCATCTGGAATGAAAAGAAAATAAAGGGAAATTAAAAGTTTACAAGTGAATAAAACATCTACACGTGAATAAAGGGTTTAAACTCTCCGAATGCATATTTTTAACTATAGGACCTTCCAATCCTAGACCCCAGAACGAGCTTACCTTCCCCAGGAGTTGCTAGTTACCAGCAAGAGTGCTTTAGAGCATAAAGATAAAGTGCTATAAATCTCTCAAAAAAGAAAAAAAAAATCTTGCAAACCCAAGGAAACGTCCATCTTTCAAGGTTACCTAATTCAGAGACCTTTGCACACAGTCTGATTCTCAGAATGCCTTTCCTCTCAAAATAAACTGTGTTTTACAAAAAGAATAAGGGGGAAAAAAGATACAAAAGCATCTGTTTTCTTGGGAAAGTAAAGAAAATATGCACGGGAAGCGGTTAGATTTCCAAGGAGTCTGTCGGAAGGCTAAGGCTGTTAGGAAAGGGACAGCTTTGTTTTATAGTCCCTGGTGTCTGTTTTTTAGTGTGGAGGGAAACGCACGGTTCCAGAGCTGCGCTTGCCAGCCAGGCAGTATATCTGACACACTGCCCTCTGGGACAAGCCGCTAGTGGGGGAATTGTTCCAGTGATGCAGTACAGCTTGTAACTTGGAATCCCGTCGGAGAACTTGGTAGTTGCTTGTCAGTCAGTGCGAAGATAAAAGAGGCAGCTTCTCTTCAAGCAATTTGAATTCATTTCCCCATAATGAGTTAGAGGGTCAGGCAGCAGGAGTTCACCTGTGATCTTGTAAAGCGTATCTCTTGGTGGAAGAAAACCGTGGTGCAAAGGCAGGGGAATGTCTACCTTGCAGGTGTAGAAGCAGCGGGACATGGCCTGTCGTTGGTCTGCTTCTTTTTAGAGCCACTCACCCTGATCTCCGGGCACGTAGTTTTAGAATAAAAAGTCAAAGAATGCACAGCCTTATTTCATTAACAAAATAAAACCCAAAGCATGAAAATTGAAACTCAGTAATGTCTAAAGGAGCAAGTGACAATATTCCACATATAAACACTCATCAAGCACAACCTGGTAATCCTAGCTATTGTAGAGTGTTCTTTTTTGCATTATGTAATTATTGACAGTATGGTTTATTTTACAGATATAAAAGAAATTAAATGGGTATCACAATAAGAATTTCTTTTGTTTACAAAGACTAGCCTTGCCAGACCTCTCCCTGACTGGTGCAGGTTCAGATGTTGTTTTCAAATAGCACAGGAAACATTAAAAATGATGGTTGTGGAGAAAGGTTGTGTGTTCAAAGTAAGTGTGGATAGAAAAAGCAGTGAAAATAGAAGAGAAACAGGGAATGTTATTCTCGTCCTATTTGTTTGGAAAGCAAATATTCCTTATGCAAAAAAGAAGTTACAGTTATTACAACATTACATAAGCTTCAACTCCTTTCTATAGGTGTAAATATATGCAAATATAAACACAAGAGAAATGGCTAAGCATTTTATCCGGATTAAAGTCATTACTGTATTGTTAGTGGAAATATGAATGGCCAATAAGATAAATAAGATAAGTGTCATTTGAAATCATTTGAAATATTTAGTTATAGACTGTGTGCCCATTGAATCTATTGACACTTCTGATTATATATCATGTCATGGCCAATAAAGCTATAGAAATGTGTAATTAGGACATATTCTTCCACAAGAATGGAGTTAAGCATTAATTTATCAAACTTGTTTAAGAACTCATCTGTTCTCAACACTCACACAGCAGCTTATTGAGTTTGTGTCTGGTATCTAATTGGCTATTTTCTTGACATAATGAACAAGTGCATACTCTGTGCTGTTGTGTTTGTCTGTTGAGGCAGTGACATAATGATGAAATGCAAATTGTTAACAGGGGGCTGCACATGGAGGAGTGCAGCCACCCAGGCGTGTTCTCGTGGCTTAAGTTCATGTTTCAAGCTCTGCGTCTTTGTGAAAGAATTTCCCTATTCTAACTCTTTGTGAAAGGAACTGTTAGAAGTACAATGCCATCAGCAGATCACCTAAATGGTGTATCTTTGGCTTTGGAAAACTTTGCATAGGAGCAGGAAGGAAGATGGCTGGCTAGAGGCAGCTTTCTCCAGAGGCTTCTGTCCAGAGGGAGAGATCCTGGACAGAAGTGGGCTCAGTGAAGCTGACGGTGGGAGCTGAGCTGAGAAAGAAGATGGACAAGTGCACGTCATCTGTGCTGAGGCCAGCTGCGCCTCCAAGAAAGAGCACCCAAGAAAACAAATTCCAGGTACAGAACCCATTGCCAAGAGGACAAGAGACCCCTCCCCCAAGTAGGGGGCTCCTGGTGGGCTCTCTGCAAGTGAACAGGGAACAGAGACCCTCTCACTTCACCCTATGGAAGAGAGCCACTAAACACTGGGCCTTCTTCTCCAGGGAGGCCCCCCTGTGAGCCTAGGCATCACCTGGCCTGGCATAAGATCGAACACACATTTTCCCTGCAATTCTGAACACCCCGTCCACTCTTCCCCCATAGCCTGGTGTTCTGCCCCCCCAACCCCGAGCCCAGAGTGTTTGGAAATTCCCTGAGAGGCCTGGACGTTGTGTGGGACACTGGACAGCAGCACAGAAACAGTGACTCGAGTGGAAGCAGGGCTGCTAGGGAGAGAGAAGCTGTACCCCCGTTCTGACTTTGCCGGTGATCTCTTCTGACTCAGTGGCTCACCAAAAGGAACCAGGCTCCAGCCCCTCAGGGCCGCCGGTGTAGTGGCAGGGAAGAGGTGCTGACACCCTGGTCTGACATTGGCAGGTGCACCTTCCTGACTCCGTTGCTCCCTGGTGGGAACCAGGCTCCAGCCTCTCAGGTTAGCAGCAGGGAGGGAACTAACTGTGGTTTCCTACTATTGGATCACTGGAGACTTTTTGAACTCTCCCTGTTGAGGAGTGAATGCACTGCCCAGGACAGTACATCCTGACTATAACTGATTATATTGCTTATAATCCGTGCAATCTGATTATAACTCTCAATCTGGGCTGTCCACATGGGGACCCTCTGAGGTTGAGCCATGGTTGTTTTGTAGTGGGAGGGACTGATTCTCCTCTAGTTGTCACTGGTTGGGGGCAGATGCCACCATGGCTTCTATCTCTCGCTAGCAGAGATTTCAGCCTAATACCAGTGGGACTTGTTAGGATTGGGTAGAGGCTTGCTGACTACAAGACAGAGCTGGCTAGCACTATCTCACCAAGCAGGTCCTCAGAGTCTCCAGCTGCAGATCTGAAAGGGACGATGGTAAGGCTGTAGGAGAAAAACTACAATTACCAGCCCCAGCTCATTGGTAAAGGGCTGGCTAACTCCACTTCCTGGGGTCCCCAAACCAATCTTACCCTACGAGTTTTAATTGCCAAATTGTGGAAAATACTCATGGGGTGGAACCAGCGGAAGAACTCTGGCAACATGAATAATCAGAGTAGATCAACTTCCCTGAGGAATGACAAAGGAGACACAACAGAAGATGCCATTCATAGACAAGTGGCTGAATTGTCTGAAATAGAATTCAGAATATGGATGGCAAATAAAATGAATAGAATGGAGGAAAGATGGAAATAGAAATCCAAAGAGTAGTTTAAAAGTTATCTTAAGAAATTAATGAATTCAAAGACAAAGTCACCAAGGATTTGGACATAAAGAGAAAAGTTATAGTAGAGCTAAGGAAGTGAAAAAGTTATTTGAGGAACTTTGAAATTCAGTAAGAATAATTAAAAAATAAAACAAAATTCTCCTTTGGAAAGTATTTAAAACATTAAAAAATGACCAAACCATTTTCAAAGTCACACCAGGGCTAATTTGAGGGTTTCTTATACATACATGGGGAAGTTTATATGGAGAAGGCAGATTATGAAGCAGGTACATAATATTTTGAACCAATAGTTGTACACCACTGATAGACCCAGCTGCTGTCGTTTGTTGTGACAAGACTTCAGTCTTGTTGGAAAAATAATATTTGAGTCAGTTTTCAGATATTTGTGGACTGAACATATATCCTTTATGCTTAGGACGTTCTCATAGGTAAGTGTCAGCTATGAATTAATAAGAGAGGGAATTGGAGGCAGGGATTACCTACAGAAATAACAAAAGAATTTAGTCAACAAAAACCAAAGTCCTTTTCCAAGCTCTAAGATATATCCTGCATCATGGGATTCTCTTCTCTGATTCCTAAACTTTACCATCTACAGTTATGATAATAACAAGCCTTATGTTTGACCCCTTACAAAGAAATAATAGATGACTCCTAACCATTACTCTATATACTAGGAACAGCCCAACTAGAACTAATGTTTTCCAACTTTTACATGACGTCCTCATGATCAGGTAGTTATTTACATAATTATTGTAAACTGCGGAATCAAATAATCCTAGTAGATTAGGAAAAAACAAATTTTTATAGTTTCCAGAGAATTTGCATTCTTTATTTACAAATAGGGTTGAAAATAAATTTTTTTCTTTTCTTGTTTTTTCTTGTTCTATACTTCTCGGGAGATACCAAAGGAAATTTTATACCTGTGGGGCAGAAATCTGAAATTGTATAATTAAATTTAAATATTTCATTCATCCCGTCATTTGTTCAGCCAACAAACATCTATCTAGTTTATTTTATGGAGCAAGAGGGAAAGAAAGATTGGTGGGAGGGGTAGAGTGGAGAACTTCTCTTTAAGCAGAGTTGAAACGTACGTTGCTTTACTTTGCTAAATTGATCAGAGATGGAAATTACTATGGATGCTGGTGCCTGTTTATGGACTATTTATTCCTTCCATTAATGCATGTTTCTCTGAATCTTCACTATGGCCCCAGTCTTTGTGCTTTTCAATATCTTAAGTATTTAGAAAATACCCAAATATCTCACAGACATGGTCTCTGTGTTGAAGGGCCTTGTGGTTCCTAAAGGAAGGTGGACATTAGCCAGATAATCACATAAATATATGTGCTTTCAAACTTTCATAATCATTAAAGTAAAATTATACATCACTAAGCTATTGCACATTTGGGATTAATATAAATTAGAGGGTCAGGAAGGACATTGTGAGGTGGTGACATTTAGGGTAACTATGACAGATGATTAGGTGTCAACACAGAATAAAGAGCAGAGGATTCTGGAGACAATGGCATTCATGAAGGATGCAAGGAGGGTAACTTGGTGGGGGTGGGGTGAGTAAATGAAAGAAGGCCAGGGTGGCTGGCACAGAGTGAATGAGGAAAAGACGGCAAAGATGGAACTGGGATGTGAGTAGGAGTCAATTTGTACAGAATCCAGTTGGCTATCTTAAGGACTTTATCATAGAGTTGTAATAACCACAAAGAATCAGCAATATCTTTCAATTGTTACATAGATAATACTTAACTTAGGAGCTATAGGCTTAGATTGTAACACTATATTTTTCTTCAGAAATATTTTTTTAGATGATACCAGTCGAAAAGGTGTTATTCACTTGTCCTATGGAAATACACGTGGGTATATTAATGAATGTGTGCGTAGATCATGTACTTGAGATCTTACTATAAACCCAGCTCGTGTCCCTATTTACACATTTACCATTATATCCTGAATATGTCTCCTATCACACAAAGTCCTTCTCCATCGATACATCACAGGCCACTGTACGGATGTGTCAAATGTATTTGCATTCCCTTATTGTTGGATATTTTAAGTGTATCATTTTCATTGTTAGAATATTGTTAACACACACGACTTCAGCTTTCCTCAGTATGTATAGCTAAAAAGGAGTTGCAAAGTTAAAGAGGGGGGATTTTTTTTTTCAGACACTTGACATGCCTTGACAAAAATGCTTTCAAGAAAGATGGTGTCAATTTGCATGACTCCTAACAGTATATAGATATGTTCATCGGCTTGTAAGTGTGCTAATTTGAGAGGTAAAAATGGTAGGTTGCTTTAATTTGTGTTTCTTTTCTCTTTATGGAAATCAAACATTTTCTAGGTGTTTTACTCCCTATTCGTCTGTCTTTGACTTTTGTCTGCTCACACATTTTGCCCAGAACGTTTTAGAGGTTTGAAAATTTGTTTTTGATGTTATGGCAGCTTAAATATTATGGATAGTCATTATAACTAGTTACAATTTCAAATTCAAATATGTATTTCAGTTTATCTTTTGAGTTTATTGATGAGGTTTATGTGTAGTGTCTTGAGTTTTTGATAATAAAATCTTTGCTTGTTTATTTTTGTGAAAAAATTTTCTCCACCCAGAGTTGAAACATGTTATTTTATTCTGCTAAATTGATGACAGATTTAAATGTACATGTGAGATGGTACCTGTTTCTGGGCTATTTAGTTCTTCTTTATAGCTGCTTCTCTAAAGCTTTGTATCTTAAGGGTAGAATTGCTATTTTCCCCCTCCAGCTTATTATTCATTTTTGTTAAAAGGTCTTGGTTCTTCTCATATGTATTTTATTCCAATTGAACGTTAGATTGAGTTCAGAAAATGCATTTATATTTTAATGGACTCTTCTTATAAATTATTTCTTGGAATATTTACATCTTCAAATATTTTTCAGCTAAAAATGTACTGTGATTCCATATATTTAAACATTTTGTGTCTTGCAGCAAAGTTTTGTTATTTTCTTCATAGAGACCTCATACTCCTATTTTTATTTTATTTTATTTGGGGGGGCGGGGCCAGGTTTGAACCTGCCCCCTCCAGTATATGGGGCCAGTGCCCTACTCCTTGAGCCACAGGCACCTCATATGACCAAGACCTCATATTTTTTATTAGGGTTATGTCTGAATATTTTACATTTGTGATTATGATTGTGTTCGTTTATTTTTATTGTAATATTAAAAGAATGATTGGTATTGTATTTGTGTTTTAAAACATGCCATTTTGATCGACAGTTTCTTTCAATATTTACAGATCTCTGGGTTAGCAATTTCTCCACCTCTATGAAGATACAGAGGTCCTTATACTAAAACAACATGAGTCTAACCCACTGGGTTAAGGGAACTTAGCTGTATACAACACATTAACAAATAGAAAGGACACTTGCACTTTGAACAAAAAGAGCTCGAATTCAAGTTCAATGTCACAAATCTAGCCCATACAATGTGATTATTTTAAGTCATACATGACCAAACTACTCGACTAATTATTTGTTACCAGCAATTTTAGATTATTAAAATAAATTTGTGAAGTAACTATTAAGAGATTTAAAATATTCACATCCATTGAGAAATCCAGAAATTCTACCTGGAAGTTTTAGAAAGAAATAATCAGGTAGGTTTACCACGAAAAATATTTATAAATTACATTCCTAACTGAATTTCTTTGTACAATAAAAATCAAGGTAATAGGTGTTTCAAAATGTCCATCTATATAGATTGAAGACAGTGGTAAATCCATTGAAAAGCATACCCAGATTTATATTAATTAATAAGGAAATGTATTTATATTAAAGCTACGATACAGTGATTTTAATAAAATTCTATAATTGCAAAATATGATGGTAGGTTTTCTAGAGAGATATGAATATATATGTGCATATCTTTGACTAAAAGCCATCAAACTATTAATTAGATAACAATAATTACCTTAAGACTTCAGATAATTTTGGCTTTTCTCTTCCTCGTATGGAGATAGTCTTAAATTTACAATCAACATTTCTTTGATAATCTAACGAATAAGGACTGTAATGAAGCCAAAAGACAAAAAGGAGGAAGGGGGTTTGTGGCATGTTTCATCTCGTAGCAAAACTGTTGGAAGATTTTAGAAAATGACACATCTTTGGACCTTCACATTTCTTAAGAACTCGGTTACAAAACTTGAATTCATTAGATGGAATGTTAAAAATCTTGTGCCTCTGTTTCTATCAGAAGCCCAACTGATTTCAATTACTGTTTGGTGTCTTCCTCTGACTTCAGTCCATTCAACGTAAAGTGGTTCACTTTCACTTTTCCCTAATAATTTACACCTTTACGATAATAGAGTTTCTTATAATCTTTTTGATTTGTGCCCTGTTTCCTATTTAATGATTTACTCTGTACGGCACGCATGCCAATGTTACCATGCTAGAAAAATTATTATGCTATAATAATTATGGTACCATCAAACTGAATTAAATTATGTTTCATTGTAAATAGTAAAATGTATTAATTTTTTTAAAAGCCTTTTTATGCCCGTGAGGATAAATAAAGTTACCTTTACATACTTTCATTAAACACTGAGATAGTACAAGCCAAATTGACAGAACCAACAAATCAACTTACAATACTCCCTTTCAAGAAGTTCCGAAATCAGCTTTCTTAGGACTATAAATTAAATGCAGCGTGTTAAATAGAATGTGTACATTCTGTGAGTAAAAATTCCACCTCCGTCTTGTGTGAGACTATGTAGGCAGATCTTGGGACAGTGAGATTGTCTTCCGTTGGTTTAAGATGAAGGTGAGCCTCCATTTTCAATGTGCAGCCTAAGTTTCTGTTTAGCACATCAGAATAGTGCTTTTCACTATAAATATATAATGTGAAAAACATATGTGACTTTGAATTGTTTTCTTTTTTTTTTTTTTTTTTTTTTTGAGACAGAGCCTCAAGCTGTCCCCCTGGGTAGAGTGCCATGGCATTACAGCTCACAGCAACCTCCAACTCCTGGGCTCAAGCGAGTCTCTTGCCTCTGCCTCCCAAGTAGCTG
>CAUYTI010014773.1:0-14356 GCA_963575145.1 Galago senegalensis | reverse complement strand
CAAGCTGTCCCCCTGGGTAGAATGCCGTGGCATTACAGCTCACAGCAACCTCCAACTCCTGGGCTCAAGCGAGTCTCCTGCCTCTGCCTCCCAAGTAGCTGGGACCACAGGCGCCCGCCACAACGCCCGGCTATTTTTTGGTTGCAGCTTTCATTGTTGTTTGGCAGGTCCGGGCTGGGGATTCGAACCCGCCACCTTAGGTGTACGTGGCTGGCGCCTTAGCCGGTTGAGCTATAAGTGCTGAGCCAGAACAGTTTTCTAAATCTAGAAATCATTGCCATCCAAGCGATGTTATAGCTCATTCTCTGGTCATGTTATTTCCTCAGGAAAACAATTCAGATACACTACGTTCCCATAATTCTCAGTCTGACACCAAGAACAGCTTTTTTTTCCAAGACTTTCAGAGTCTGACCTAAACGAGTAGTGTCTTAGTGTGCTTAGGCTGCCTTCATGAAATACCACAGACTGAGCAGCTTAAACAATGAAAATTATTTCTCATAGTGCTGGAGGCTAGGAAAGTCCAAGGTCAGTTTGCTGGCAGGTTTGGTTTTTTCTCTTAGTTTGTGCGTGACCACCATCTCATTGTGAGCTCATATGGCCTCTTCTTGCATAGGCAGAGAGACAGATAGAGAGAGACAGCATGTACATGGTCTTTTCTTCTGTGGACCTAATCCCATCAGTCCCCAGAGAAACATTGCCAAATATCATCAGAATGAGGGTTAGTATTTCAACGTATAAATTTTGAGAGGATATAAATATTCAGTCCACAACAACCGGTATAATTTTTCCTTCATACAAAGTTCTTTCTCTTGATTTGGGTAACACGATTTTGTCAGCCAACTTCAACCACAGTTAAGGAGAAAACAAGGCAAGAATTATAGTTGATTATAGTTGAATGATTTATATGGTATTGGTTTTAAGTGGAAACAACTCTCCTAGCCTCAGTCCATTCATGTCTCTAAGTGTCCCGTCCTTGTAGCTTTATCGATTATTTCTGAATTTAATTCCTTCTGTTTTGTCAACATCTGATTTATGATTGTTACGTCTAACATCAAGAATTAGTTTTCTTCTCTAATTTTATACATAAATGACTGCAGCCTAAATTCATACAACTCACATTTATTTCAGTTTGGGGTTTTAGCTGAAAAATGATGTTCAGAAATTAAAATCTATAAGATATTTAAGCCTCTAACAAGTAAAAATTTGGACATTATGGAAAGTGTTTACACATATGAGATCACACTGTGCAGAGTTCTACCATCTAATACATATTATATAAACTATACATTGTCCAATTTCTTCTTACAAAGTATCAGCTTTTTACGTATGAGTAAGTATTAACAGTGTTCGTTCCTCTTTTTTCCAGCCCTACTTGATAGATTAGTTCATATGTGTTTATCATCTGTGTTTCTTTATCTCATTGTTCACTCTTATCTTCCCAGTATTCGTGGGCTCTGATCCAAATAGTCTGGCTCCAATAATCTTGGGTTCTTGAACCTTTTCTTTAGGATTTTCTTCCCCTGCCTCAGTCGTACATTTTTTTAGTTGTAATAGTTATTGGTTTTAGTAATAGTTTTAGTTATTGGCACTTTAATTTTCTAACTTCTTAGCTCCTCATAAATCACTGAGGACAGTTCGCGGATTCTCAGATCTCATCTTAGATGAAAATGATCTAAATAATGGCACAGATCATGGGGATTTGATTACGGATAATAAGATCTAAGGAATCATTCAGTCAGCAGTTATATTGGAATTAATAAGCAAATATAAGTCATAAGGACCAAATTTATAAACACAGCAAATGATGAGATTCTTGGTCAGTTTCCATTCTTGGCCTATCAACCTTGTCTGTGCACTAAAAGAAATTATAGATGGTATTACATATAATTTTAGAAAATTAAAGTGAAAAAGTAATAAAAATTATGCAATATTGATATTTTTATCAGTAAAACTTAGATATCCCAACCAATTGAGGGGGGCAATATATATATGAAGGATTTAGCTTCATTGGTAACATTTTGATTTCATTTTTGAATATTTTTGGTTCTAAAATTTCATACAGCCGATATTTTTTTCTCATTTTTATTAAAAACATGATGATTATTTAAAATCTAGACATTATCTTTGATACTTTAGCTTGATGTAAGAAATGTTATTTTGACCAAGTTTATCACTTTTAAACAGTATGGAATTTTTAAAAGTCGGATTATGTGGTCTCCAAAACATTTGCCAGATATAAATATTTTATAGTTGGTTCTGAAAATAACATTCTTTTTAGTACAAAGACTTTATAAAATAAAACCTGACGGGAGGTCAAGTGCCTTGTGCTTGTGATTCATACAGGTCTGTTCTGCCCCAAACCCATCTGTTATTTTCAGTGGAATCAGGGGCTTTATCTAATTTTGTAACTTAGTTAATAGCTGAAGCATAGGAACTGATTCTGAAGACAGAAAGGAAGATCTCATTTCCATTTCTATATTTACCACTAATTTTAACTGAGTGTTTGGAATGTTCTTTAATATCTGTGATTCTGCCTGTAACTTGATACATCTTTCTAAATGTCTCCTATGAGAGCAGCCTAAATCTCAAGACCATCTGAAGGTCTAAGAAAATTAAAACCTGAATAGATATTTACAAAGCACTTTCAGAGCTGGAGAATTTTTAAAGGCATATATAGAGGTTGTAAAATATATGTAAACCAATCTCCCAAATAAGCGCTGGCCTAAGGTGCTGTTTTGCATATGGCTCTGTGGTCTGTTCACAACACAAATGCCTTGACTAAAGGTGACACTGAGAACTGAAATCCAGCCCAAACTCTGCTCCTGGAACCACTCACCCAAGAATTGCATCCACCCACAAGGCTCACTTTCTTCTAATTTATTCATCCAGAGGGGTGCCTTTTCTAATTTGCATAAAGGTGCCCCAGAGGACAGTAATGCCCCATACATAAGAACAATTATTAACATTTGGTTTGCTATGATTTTGTGCCTTTTATGATTTGACTTATTTAATTCTCACAACTCTATGAGATAGATGTTATTAATATAATGAATCCCACATGGAGCACAGATTGGATGAATAGCTTGTCCAAGATTACATAGTTAGTAAATATTGGAGCAAAGATTGGAATAGAAACTAAAAATTTCACTAGAACATAGCTATAGCCCAGACTGAAGGAAAGAAATGGAGTGGGAAGGGAGAGAGGGGAGAGACTTGATAGAGGGAGGGCAAAAGGCGGGACCACACCTATGGAGCATATTGCAAGGGTACAAGTCAAATCTGTCAAGTGTAGAACATACATGTCTTGACATAATAATTAAGTAAATGAGGCGAGAGCTATGTTGATTGGCTTGATGTAACCACATCAGATTATATAAAAAAATCAACATATTGTACCCCACATATGTATAAATGTATTCATGATCTATGTGTATTTGACTTAATAAAAAAATACAAATAAATAAATAACAATTTCTTAATTGGTAAACATAAACACAGTATTTCTACACACACACACACACACACACACAAATACATATACAGGTTGAGCATCCCTCATCCAAAAATCCAAAATTGGGAGCATTCCAAAATCCAAGACTTTGAGCACCGACATTTTTTGCAAGTGGAAAATTCCTCATGTGATGAGTCAAAATGCAATCAAAACTGTTTCATGTGCAAAATTATTGAAATATTGTCTAAAATTACCTTCAGACTTGTGTGTCAGGTCTATAAGAAGCATAAATGAATTTGGTGTTCCAACCTGGGTCCTATTTTCAAGATATCTCATTATGTATATGCAAATATTGCAAAGCCTGAATTCCAAAATACTTCTGGTCCAAGCATTTCAAATAAGGGACACACACACACACACACACACACACATACATATATCTGTTTGTATGTACATGTATATTTGTGAACATATATATTCGAGTCTTCCATTTGCTACCTTCTGAGATGCCTTAGGGAAGGTTCCCTGGAAACAGGTTCAGATATGAAGCTGTATGTATCCAGGAGACTCACTGTAGTGTCCCCTCAGGATCAACATCTGGACAGTATAGAAGCAGCAGGATGGGGCAGAGAGAGAAGTTGAACTTCTGTGTAGTTGCACTAGAGGCCTCAGCACAGGGAGTTCTGGGAGGGAGGGATTTTGAAAGTAGCATCCAGGTGATATAAAGGGATCTTTTTAATATCCTCCCACCCATGCCTTTATGGCTTTGACCAGGCATTGGAGCAGTCTACCTCTAAGAAAAGAACATAATGTTAGATGAGGCAGCTGTCTAGCTGGGGGGAGTCCTGGAGAGGCACCCAGTTGAGGCTGTCAGTGTCAACATCTCCAACTGTTCAGAGAATGCATGAACCAGTCCTGAGGGGTGGGTCTCTGAGTTCAGCACCACATCTGCTATAAGAGCTCATGGATAAGACAGGGAGTACCAACTACATAACATTAGGGGAGGAGAGAGTCTCCCCACCACATGAAGGCACATGGTGATGTATCCATAACCCCCTATCCCTCTTACTCCCTACCGGCCTGTGAGTATACTTTGTCTTTAGCCCCAGAGTTTATGTGTCCACCTGATCATATATGAGTATGGAAAGGGGCCTCACCATTTTCAAGGCAAGTCTCATCTATTATTTCATTTGCTCTGCACAGTAGATGTGTAAAGTAGGAAGGGCAGCTATTAGGATCCTTAATTCATGGGTGAGGAAATTAAAACACAAATGTGTTAATAATTTAACATCAGATGCAATTAAAGACCAGGAGCTGAAATCCCAGATTTATGGTGTAGGTGCTGACGGGAGGACATAGCTAGAAGGGCTGAAGCAGGTTGTGGCTTCCCGGAGAAAATGGCTCTCCCACCCTGGGCTCTGCTTCATTCCTTAGCAACAGCTTCCTTATGCTTCTTTGGAAATAATTCAAGGAGGTTCCTTTTCTTCTAAGTCATGTTCTTCGATAACAGTAAAAATTAAATAGGGCAAAAGAGTGGACGAAATAATTCTCATAATTCATCTCAGGAGTGTTTCCCATTTAACCACAAGAGAGATTCAAGCTGAATGCTTATAAAGTTCTGTACATTTTCCCTTTGCTTGCGCATGTGTGTTACAATACAGTGAAAGCATACAGTTAGAAAAATCCCCCCAAATGTCAGAAATTGCCATGAGATTTCAAAATTCCAGACTTGGATCAATTCTGAAAACCTTAACAGTAATCCTCGCCCGGTATTATTGTCAGAAGCCTCCAGATGAAAACAGTTTCTAAGAAAACCTCTTTGTTGTCATCACCGTGAGTCCTCGCTCTCTCTCTCTAGGTAGTCCATTCTGACAGACGAAGATATAAAACCATGCCTTCTAATAAAGAAATCTGTATTTATATTCTTTAGCACCAGACAATGTTCAAAATACATAGATTTTTCTCTTTCTTTTAAATCATTTACTAGGTTTGAGAAAGGTTGAGCCTTTGACAATACTGTTTCCCTAATTGCAGGTGCTTACTGTAACACGTATAAACTTGATTTAATCATACAATAGAATCTCAGTAGCAAAGAGCCTCAGGGGCAAAGTAAACAAACTTCTCTTTCTTTCTCATTCGTGGGTGCTAGGATGAAAGTACACCTGTAAGCAACCATAGGCTTGCCCTGACTATGCTCATCAAAATAGTGAAGTCTCTGGGTTGTGCCTATGGTTGTGGAGAAGGACACCGAGGGCTCTCTGGAGATCGTCTGAGACACCAGGTATTCCGAGAGAATGTAAGAGAATTACGGTAGATTCCATTTCGTCTCCCTCTTCCTTCCCTCCAGTTTAAAAATGAGTCCTTTGACAATGAGGGTCAGTGTTCCCTGAGAAATACTGTATTTCACGGTGGTAATTAATACTGTCTTGCTGTGGGAGTATTCCCACAAGATATCTCAAGACATTTAAACCCAGGCTTAGTAAAGTTTAATTGGGAAAACACTTCTACCTCCTGCCTAAAGCAGACTCACTCTCAATTGGTAAAAGAATAAATAATTGGAATGTCGGCATTGCAGCTTGAAAGAACTTTGCACAGATGAATACATTTAGCAAGCTTCTGATGGCCTGTGACAAACAACTTTTCAATCCTCTGCCTGGGCACCATAAAACATATTTCAGATTAGAAAAAGGAGTCAAAGTTTACGACTTGGTTTGTGGTTCTTACTTAGATGTGGAAAATGGCCCTTATTGGGACAAAATAGGACTGTAAAAGTAGCCAGCTACTTTCTGGCTTCTTTGAGAATGAACCTTGACTTCTGGATATTTGAGATCATGGCCCTTTGAACTGTGTGAAACTTGAAACTCTGCCCTTGGGCTTGCCAAGTATGATTCTGTGATGGAATATGGTTTTGCATTTTCATTTGCATACTCTGACTGCTGTTTTTCTCTTCCGAAGTGAATGAGAACCTACCTCCACCTCTACAGCAAGTCCGAACTGAGATGGTTGCCGCATAAACATGTTTGAATTGATATAATAAAATATTCTCTTAAAAATAAGAGCTTGATCCAAATTTGAATACCGGAGAAACCCTTTGACCCTTTGGCATATGTTGGCAGAGTTTGGGAATCATGTCAAAGTCCAATGCCAGCTCATTTTCCTGTGGTATTAGGTTTTGCCATGAAATGTTCACACAGATTAAGCATGCTGGGCATTTTGCTTGTATTACCTATCCTCTATCTATCCATCTAGCTGTGATTTTCTTTCTTTTTTTTTTTTTTAGCTATGCTTTACTTTTTCTCTCTTTTGCAATTTATTGTGCTGTATTATTTTACTTTATTATGTGTATATGGGGTTATTGTTACAGTAATTAACTTCTAAATTCTGAAACTTGACATTTTTGACCAAGATCTAGATTTTGAGGCCAAAAAAACAACAATAAGGTAACAGAAAGCTGACATTATCCCCATCTTTATGTAATAAAAATTTTAAATCATATTATAGTAGTTATTCCAATAAATGCCTTCAAAGGCAAACTGCATCACTCCCCATGTAGGAGGCCAGTTTCATGAATTAAAATGTTAAAACATGATTGGAAGTGTCATGGTTTGGGTGGAAGTAGAAACTGACTTTGACAACCAAAACCTGCCTTTCTGGATTCATGGAAAGCAGGGCAAATCGGGTCAGAGCCGTGTAAGGAGTTGTCATTATCGCCTTGTGCACCATGCTTTCCTTCCCCAAGAGTACATACACTTACTGTTAGAGCATCCAGCCAGGGTTCTACCTGCCTTCTCAATGTGGCTTAGTGGACAATTCCTCTATTATCTTGTAGTTCTGTTCAGTGTTTATTATAGATATTATATTTGCATATTTTTGTTCAGGAAGTGCCTTGTCCAAGAGATGTAAATTTGAGAACTGCTCCCTGGAAAATGTCTAGTACTAAAGGCTACTTATTTCCAGATTTCTCTATGATTGGATTTTCAGAAGTTATTTAACTTTTGAGATTTGGCCACTGTTTCTCACCTGCACCAGATCTGGTCCTTGTAATTATTATTATTTTTTTTAAGAAACAGAGGTTACTATAATGATAGCTATCAAAGTGCCTAGGCATTCCATCAGAGAATCCCTCCATGCTTAGCTTATTAGTCTAACCAGTAGCTGGCACTCCTCAACTATTTAAAAGGAATTCAGTTTTACATCACTTAAAGAAGTTCAGGATATTGGCTCAGAATTGAAATATTTAAGGTTAGATATTGTTGGGCTTGCTTAATCTTCCCATCGAACTATAGATGGAAAGGATATATGGAGTGCTATAGATAATAGCATTGAAAGAGTAAATTTGAAGTTATGCCCTTTTGGTATATCTTATAGAGAACATAGAATAGTTTGTACTTTGGAGCTTTCCAATCCAAGGTTTTTAAGTGATTTGTAAATATTGCAGTGAAGATTTTCACATATTCTTTGTGGAATGATAATGGAGTACTTCTTCATGGAAAGCAGATTTCACCTATGTGCCTTGCAAACTTTATAGCAAGCAACATTTACTTTATAAGAATCAAATGAGCTTGCTCAAGATCTAGCAACTAATAGAATAAAAATGCCTAATTTAATATCTTCTAGTACATAATAAAGGATAAGTAAAAACAAATTCTTCCATCTGACTTTGTAATACAAGTGGAAAGATGGTAACAACATCATGCCAAGAACCATTTTGCCAATTCCAAGTTTCAGCCTTTTATAATCTTTTATTTTCCTTTCCAAATTTCCAAGAATTGTTCCCAGAGCCTTGATTTGTCAAAATGGTGATGTGACTAAGCTTCCATTTTCTTCTGGGTCACCCTGAAGGTCACCCATACGGTCCTACTTCTGAAGGATCTCCCTAATCTGACTTCCATGCTGATGCTCAGTTGCCTAAGGCCCTCCGTCCTCGGCTAGCGTGGCCCTCACCCAGCCACCCCTCCTTTCTCTAAGCTTCTCCCTGTCCCTCATTTCCCTGACTCCACTCCACTGGAGGAGCTTTCTTCTCGCTCTTCTCCTCAGATGGAGTGGCCTGCTCCCTCCCATTGCACAAAGCCTTTGAGGTTTCCTAAATGTGGATTGCCAATATTATTTCCTGCCTAAATTGCACTGTTTGAGTTTTTTTCATTAAGATCTTAAAGTCTTGATCTTGGTGAAAATACTGAACTCCCAGAATCTGTATTCAGCCTTCCCTGTGGGGTTTTCCAGAGGGGCAGCTCCTCTGGCTGTAAACTGCCCCAGACTCCTCAGTCTGCTCTGCCCACTTCCTGCCAAGATACAAGGGGCTAGCAGGATTGTCTGGCTCTGGCCAGCAGGGGTGCATGGGACCCCTCACCTTCTCAAGCTTCTGTCTCAGACTAACGGTGTTGGTGGCGTACGCTGGTACTTGTGACGTTTTCACTTTTCTTCCTTCATTGCAGGCCCAGAACTGCCTCACTAAGCTATACAAGCTAGATAAGATGCAGTTCCGACAAACCATGCGGGACTATGTGAACAAGGACTCTCTCAATAATGTAGTGGACTTCTTGCATGCTTTGCTAGGATTTTGTATGGAGCCGGTCACTGACAGTAAGTAAAGCCGCACCTGAGTTCTAGGAGAAATCCTTCTGAGGCGAAACAGGTAGTGTTTCAGGGGCACACTGGATTTGTGAAGGTAGAATTTAGAGGACAAGGGACGTGTGTGTGTGTCTAATGGAGCATGAACAAGAAAAACTTTCCCATCGTCTTTGATGATACATTCTGGAAGATTTCTAAGGACAAAAACTTGGTAAAGCTTGTGGCATCCTCACCTAGTCCTTTGATTTTTACACTGCCACTCATGGGAGTCCTCTTTTTCATACGACCTTCTGTTGTGTGACAACTAAGGCAGCAATCATAGTCATTGGTTCGGTAATAATGAAATAAATAACTTATGTGCCAGGCTCAGTGCTTGGAAATTTTTTTACAAAATGAAATGAGGGAAAAAAACATGTTTGTGGTAAACATAGTAATAGACGTAACACATACAAACATACACATACGTATATTCTTGGTGTTTTAAAATGAGGCAAGTGGATCCACAGATAGACCCATAAACTATTTGATAACTTTATGGCTTGCAGAAAACTCCAGGACGGAGACCTAAGTTATAGGGAGATGAATGCCAGGTGCATTCGTAATAATCAGAACACCTCCACATGCCATTTGAGTGCAAATGCACTGACACAGTGAAAGTGAAGCATGGAGGCCTGAGTTGACTGAGTGCACATTTTAATTAGAGTCAGAGAAGAATACATCTTAGGAGAGGCTTTTATTGTTCATATAATACGTGTCTGATAGTAGTTGATTAAAATAAAGACACATTGGATAGATTTAGAAGCAGCTTTTCTGGTTGTATTCTAGGCATTATTGCCTGGTCATTACATTAAAAGGAAATACTGCTTCGCTATAGAATCCCTGAAACAGTCTAGATTGTCAGAGTTGCTTTAAACCGAGTACATTATAAATTTTAAAACCAATGAAGTGAGGATGGTAGCTGAGAGACTGCAAGAAAAGTTCTGGATTATAAACTATTTTTTCTCTTTTATAAGCTATTGGAGATAAAAGCTATAAGGCTAAATAGAATATTTCTTTCACTAATGTAGAATGAAAAGACAATCCTGACAACGGGCAAAGGCCGTGAGATGTTGCTAATAGAGTATATTATTTTAAGATGAAGAGGAAGCTGTGTGAAAGTAGATTGGGATCAATCAGCGAGGCCAACACAGGTCCCTACTTGATCAATCGTGGAGCCACGCATCCGCCCCACAGCTCACAGTCTCAGGCTCTGAGGACTCCTCTGGCAAGGCTACAGAATACCCATGTGTCCCCTATCGAAGATCCACAGATCTGTGGGAAACTGGCCCCAAATGCCATGGAGGTGGATGGCCTAAGTACACTGGCATTTCCCGTGTGTATGAGTTAGGAGGAAGAGGCACTTGGCGAGGTTGTAGCTCTTCCCTTCCATGTACCCAGGGAGCTTCTGAGAGGACTCTGCAGGTCTTGGAAGGGCTAAGGATTTTCAGGTGACCACATGACTTCCCCTGCAGGGCCCCTCTTACCTCTTCCTTTTCCCAACCCAGCTCACCCAGGTGACCCCACCTTATTCCATTTCTTACGGACTGAACAACTTTTATTGAGAAGCAAACATTTCTTACCACTACACAGGCTGATCAAATTAACTCTATCTTCATTGAGGAGCCATTGGTCTATTTTTTTTCAATGATTACTTTTTTTTTTTTTTTTCCAGTTTTTGGCCAGGGCTGGGTTTGAACCCATCACCTTCAGCATATGGGGCCAGCGCCCTACTCCTTTGAGCCACAGACACCACCCTCAATGATTACCTATCTAAAAACTAAGCCTAAAAGTATTTCTTAAAGATTAACAATTGTTTCCCTTTCTTTGCTAAGATTTATCAATTGAAACATTCCATGAATGTGTCAGTTATGTCCTGGTAAAAACTCTGGAAGAGACTGGAATCCATTTTCTCCAACTCTGCATAGTGGTTATTAAACCAGGTTTATCTTTACCTCTCTGTCTCTCTATTTCATAAAGCCCTTCTAATTCCTGGGTGCCAAATACTTCCTGACTCCTTTTGATTGTGGAGCTTCATGGAAACATTGCCTATAATTTGTGCCTTTGCATTCCAGACAAGGCTGGGTTTGGAAATAACTTCACCACAGTGGACAACAAATCCACAGCCCAAAACGTGGAAGGCATAATCGTCAGCGCCATGTTCAAATCCCTCATCACTCGCTGCGCGTCAACCACACATGAGCTGCACAGCCCTGAGAATCTGGTGAGAAGCTCTGCCCTTCCTCCCACAGGAGTTCTCCATTCCCGCTCTGAGGAAAGTTCTCATGCCATGGCCATGAAGGAGAGAAGTTGAAGTCTAAGAGTTTACACTTTAAAGTTGAAATATCTATTTTCCCCATTGTCACCAGTAAGTCACATTGGAGCATTAGCAATACTTTTCTCCTCCTGTTATTCATCAAGCTATCTGCAAGTTGACTTACCTTCCTCTTCTATCTCAGCTGTTATGTAATATTTGCTGAAATAGTTGCAAGGTATTTTGAGCCCTTCAGAAAGAAGGTACTGGAGCACAGTTTGTTGGCTCATGAAATATTAAAGAATGTTATAACAAGCATATTTGAAACCACATTTACCTTATAAATTAATGCATATGCTGCTGAAATTGGTTTTGTTTTATTGAGCACTATAATCTTTTAGCTACACTTCTTAAAAGACTGTGTTAATTAAACCACTGAAATCACAAGTGGCATGCAGGAGAACCAAGCTATAGAGGTTGGTGTTTAATTGCTGCCAAGGATAGCATGGTTTGGCATACTACGGTGTAAATTAAGGATGACAAAGCTAATGAGAATGGATGATGTCAGGTCTTTGGGGGCGGCAAAGGAGCCTTTCTCTATCCTACGAATCTGTTAGATATTACGACTCTGACGCAGAAATCAGCCCATTTATGCACATGGATACTATCTGCTAATCTACCTAAATCAAAGATATTATTTTATTATAACTATTGAAACAATTTACTTGACTTGAGATGAACAGAATAAAACCCCAAACCAAAGGTATATAACTTTGCTGACAATCAGAGTCAACCCAGTAAGATTCTTATAACACAAGCGCCATGGAGGCATTCACATTAGTCATGGCAAGAAGTAATTTAATAAACTTATTATATGTGAGTGTTTATAAATCTTTGTTCACAGTCTTGTGTATAGAAAAAAATATATTTTTTAATTTATAAAAAATTGTCTAAAACTTGACGTTGCACCCCCATCCCACCAGAAGGATCATTCTTGGGTTTCCTCACTCCATGGTTGGTGTAAAGACCCATATCTTAGATATGTAGCACCAAGGGCCTTGGGAGGATCCACACATGGGTCTTAATTATTAGTCAATGCCTATTATTTTACATAGTGCTTTCTGCAGCATGCTGAGGACTGCGCGCCTGCTGGTAAGTGTGGAGACCTGGCTGTCTGAGGCCTTGGTCCATCAGTGGAAGAGCCACAGAGTGCACAGTGAAGAGCACAGTGAAGGGCACACTTAAGGGTACAGTGACCCAAAGGGCATGCTCTCCCTGTTTTCTTCAAAGATCCTTCTTTCTGCTTCCCTAAAGATTATTCTCATGAGTATCTCAGTGATCTTACATATTGAAAACCAAAGCTATCAAGGTGACTGTTCTTTAGGCTTCTGCATTTTGCTTTGCCATAAATATTCCCTAAAGCAAAAAATGCAGTAACTGTCTCCTTAGAGAAGAGAGAGGGGAATATGCTGATGCAAAGTTTCTCAAAAAAATTTCCCGCATACATTTGAAAATATCGATTAACCAATATATTGGTTTTAAGAATCCTGCATTGCCTTGAGTTCATAATCAAGTTCATGCTTAATTGGCCTAAAGTGTACCTATAATTTGCTAAATCTGTCCAGAAAAATGCGTCCTCCTTTGAACAATCAAGCTTTATTAGAAATATCTAGAACACACCATAGTTTATCACAATCATGTAGAAAATTTGGAGAAGCTGAAGAGGAGCTGAAATCTGTAGTCTAAACAAAATTCTGACTACCTTCTTTTTTCAGGCATCTGTTCAGAAGGCACAATTAAGAGGAAAAAATAAAGCTTGGGAGTCCAATGGTTTAAAATGTAAATTAACGTCTTTCTAGTGACACAGCCAACTTTCTGATAAGAAGCATGGTAGTCATGACTGGCAAGGGCCTCGGCAATGCTCTCCTATAGGTACGGTGTAGAGAGCGTAT
Source organism: Galago senegalensis (assembly GCA_963575145.1). Classification (NCBI taxonomy): domain Eukaryota; kingdom Metazoa; phylum Chordata; class Mammalia; order Primates; family Galagidae; genus Galago; species Galago senegalensis. The sequence goes on along the minus strand of CAUYTI010014773.1, from coordinate 1,092 downwards.
GCCACTGGTTTCGTCAGTGGTAAGCTGTCTTCCTTTTATGATTCCAGTGCTCATCTAAGCCTAAGGAATTCCTTTCTTCCTGTGATAGCTGTAATCACACAGCTATCCTTCTTTCTCGAAACTTCCTTCCCACCTCCACACAGGGGCTGTATTGTGATATCCGACAGCTGGTCCAGTTTATCAAAGAGGCTCATGGTAACGTCTTCAGGAGAGTAGCCCTCAGTGCTTTGCTTGACAGTGCGGAGAAGTTAGCACCAGGGAAAAAGGTGGAGGAGAATGAACAGGAATCTAAACCTGCAGGCGGTAAAAGGTTGGTAGCTTGAGCTCCCTGAGTATCAGTATTTGCATTAAGTCAGTAGAATCCAGTCTATTGTATCATCTGTGTCTGTGGTCCCCAACCTCCTGGCTTGTGGACTGGTGCCACTCCCGGGCCTGTGAGGAGCTGGGCCTGCAGCTGAAGGTGAATGGCGGGTGAGGAAGTGAAGCTTCATCTGTACTGATGGCTGCTCCCTGTCACTTGCATCATTGCCTGAGTCCACTTCCTGCACGTCAGCACTGGCACTAGATTCTCACAGGAGCACGAGCCCTACTGTAAACAGCACCTGGGTGGGATCTAGGTTACGTGCCCCTTGTGAGAATCTATCCACCCTCACCAGTGGAAAAATTGTCTTCCATGAAACAGATCCCTAGTGTCAAAAAGGTTGGGGACCACTGATCTTCGTGGGTCCCAGCATGACAGTACTACAGTGCAAGGACTAGTGACACTATCTTGTGTAATTGATATTACTCTTGTGGTCCAGCTGCAGCTTAGAAAAGGAATATTAGGCTCGGTGCCTATGGCTCAAGTGGCTAAGGCGCCAGCCACATACACCTAAGGTGAGGGGTTCGAATTCAGCCCAGGCCCGCCAAACAAAAATGATGACTGCAACCAAAAAATAGCCAGGCATGGCGGGCACCTGTGGTCCCAGCTACTTGGGAGGCTGAGGCAGGAGACTCACTTGAGCCCAGGAGTTGGAGGTTGCTGTGAGCTGTAATGCCACGGCACTCTACCCAGGGGGACAGCTTGAGGCTCTGTCTCAAAAAAAAAGAAAA